>CAUYQS010127163.1:0-18239 GCA_963574585.1 Otolemur crassicaudatus
ATCACACCCCCCCCCCCCCCCACACCCCCCCCACACTCCAATCTGCCCACTCCCCCCCCTCTCGATCTGGTTGGTTTACGCCCCCCCGCCCACCGCCGCCCCCCCCCCCCCCCCCCCCCCCCGCCGGCGGGGCCCCCCCCCCCAGCCTGCGGCCCGGCCTCAAAAAAAAAAAAAAAAGAAAGTTGAATGAAATGGAAAAATGACTCTTCCTCTGGAATATTCAGGGCCCTGTGTCTGTATCTCGTTGTCTTTGTCCTCTGAGTGTTTGCTGTGTTGTTTGAGTCATCTTTTGTTGTAATATTGGGGTGCAGTATCTATCTTCTGGCCATCTTTTGTCTGCATGCCTCTTGCCAATGTCCTCCACAGCCTCCGGGGCTGTCCTTTATATTCTGAATAGACCCAGGGCTTGGAAGGACTTGACCATGGGAATCAACCCAAAATAAATCTGACAACTAAGTGTGACTTCTTAATGGTTTCATCAGCATGAATAGCTATTCTATAGATTCCCCATTTTGAATTTCTAAATTAGCACTTAGGTCCTTATTTAATCATTAAACCATCCTTGAAAAGTTTTATGTCACAGGTCAACTGCTTTTTAAATTTTTCTTATCATAGTCTATAAAATAAACTGAGTTTCCCAAATGAATAAGCTTCTGGTTGTTATTTTAGCAATTTCCTTTCTGGGGGTTGAGTTTCATAACAGGATTATGAGAGACATAATTCCCTCTAACATTTTAGAAGGGGTAAAGGCATTTTTCTGTAGTGATGAATGAATCAAATAAACTGTTTGGGTTGGTCTCTTTTGGTAGATGAAGCCAACGGTAACCTTTGTTGTTCTTGTTTCTCGGTGAAATAGTTCCAGTTTGACTAAAGGAAACATTTGATTTATCGTGGGTTTATATTTAAGGGGAATGCTTAGGCTCGTTTGTCAGACCATCATTAAATGTAAATGTTGTTTCTTGTTTTTAGCTCCGTTTCCCTTGGGCCTGACCAGATCTTACTGAGAGGTACACAGCTTAGAAATACTCAGTGGGTCTTTGGCATAGTTGTTTATACTGGACACGACACCAAACTCATGCAGGTAAAATGTTTCTATGCTGAAAAACAATGTTGATTTTAGTATTTTTTAAATTCCTTTTTGTTTTTATTGACCAGAGGGTGGAAAATACTGATGTGGCATTTAAGAAACTCCAGTTTGTCCATGAACCTAAATTTGGAAAGGAAGTGCCTTTATTTTAGTTCTGTAGGTAGTTTCTTTGGGATTTCTGTTATCAGATATTTGTTAGTTTTTGCCTGAAATAAAAATGGTCTTTGTTTTCTAGATTGAAGGGGGAAATTGGTTTTAACTTACTTAGTTGTAAGGTGAGATGAGTTCTGACGTTTTTATTTCTTTACTAATTCTCCTCTTCCCTCCATTAATTAGGACTTTAACTGAATTCTAGACAGTTTAAAATAAGTTACTTTTGTTCTTCAAATACCAAATAAAAAAATTTGAAGTCAAAGTGATGTTGCTCTTTTTCCCTGTCAGTTTTTTAAAATTAGTGTTTGTGAATTTACAGCTCACATTTATATTATGACAGATTTTGCCAGGCAGCTTTTGAAATTCTGCATAAATTGATATCCCAAAATGTCATGTCTTACATTTTCTTTGGTATCACTCAGCATCTTATTTTGTGAATGGGAGTTTGTTTTTCAGTTGTATGACATTTCATATAACTTTTAAAACACACATTTGGCTGTATTTCTGGATTAAAAAATATTTAGTGATGTACCAAATCTAGTGCTTGGCTGTATGGATACAAAAGTGAACAGCCACGTCTTACCCTCTGGGAGCCAGGCAGGCTAAGAAGTAATACAGAATTCCAAAGTAGAGAGATAATCACTGCAATATGTATAATTTTGGAAGTGTTATGGGTATATACAGAAGGGTCATCCAGCCCTGGTTTGGGGACATCAGCTGACTGGACACTTAGAATGATTCCCCCAGCAGAGGCATGTTTTAAATACCAAGTTGGAGAGGGGAGACCGTTGTGTTGATTTATTCTTTAAGGTCAAATGATAATAGGAAGAGAGAGTTAAACATTCCACGAGATGATGTAATGGCCACACCGCGTCCTAAATGCTGTGAAGACAGGAAAGGAAGATGGGGCTCAAAGGATTGAGAGGCCTCCTGAAGCTGAGGAGGATGGCAAGGGTGGCTGGGTGACAGGCTGATCCGTGTCAGGGTGCTCGTCTCTCTGTCTCTGGGGTGGTGGGTTTCAAGCATGATTAGGGTGACCAGATTTTAACATTTGTAAAGCAGGACAACATGGCTGGGGGGCGGGGCGGGGGATGGGGCAGGGTAGGGCCTGACAATGCAAAGTTTGATAAGCAGTTCTCAATAATCACTTCTCAACAATTATTTGTTATTATTACAGTTTAACATTATAAAATTGACAAAAATAATATAAAAGTCATATTCTGGCGAAATAGCCACATGACAGCTGAAAACCGTATATTCCCTACCTGTTCTCCTACCCGTTCATACATTCTTTCCAAAAATCGGAACTTTTTTAAAACACCGCAGGATGCAGGACAAATTGTTTAAAAGTGGGACTGTCCTGCCAAAAGCGGGACATCTGGTCACCCTAGGCGTGATGAGACCTGTGGGTGAACTGTGGCAGTAGGAAGTTAAAGGTTGAATTGCTGAAGGTCATTAGATGTGGAGAAGTGTTACTGTTCTTGGAGCTAACTGGTCAATGACACAGAGACAAGCACTGCAGACGAGATGACTAATCTGAAAAGGGAGGCTGAGGCTCCCTCCCGCCCTCAGCGACCACCTATCTTTAGTGATTCTCTTGTATACTCTAAAACATCCGATTAAAGTTTAAAATATCAAAAAGTTAAGACAGCAAAGTAAGATTGGAAACTACCATAAAGATTCCAATTCAATACAATTACTGTTGAACACGTATACAATTGATACAAATTAAGAACATTTTACTTGGGCCTGAATCACAAGGATGCCAGGTTGCCTGTTCTGTGGGCCCATTTCCTTGAACTAAGACCAGCAATTATCGTGTTAATGAGGAGAAAGGAAAAAAGTACAACTGCCCAGTGCCTGGACAGGTGTTTAGCCACCAGCTACGACCCCGTGTGGTCCTCCAGCAAATTCCTTTCTAAGAACGGTTCTGCTTTTCAGCAGGCCCGGGCAGGTTCTCAGAGTAAGGGAATTCCATCTTAGGGCCATGTTCCGCCCGGAGCACCTGAGGCCACACTGCAATGTCTGAGCATGGGGGGCTGTGCCCCTTCAGAGAAGTAAGGAACTTGATGCATCGGTGCTGTGATTTTGAAGCTAGGACCTTGGTGAGGCTGGGGCAGAGAGGGATGAGTGCCGTGGGCTAGTTTTCAAGTCTGCAGTGAGGGACCGGTAGCCTTGCCAGGGGATAGGGGCAGGAGGTGGTCTAGCCAAATCCCATGAATTTTATGAGTGAATTTTTTTAACATGGCATTCAAGGAATAAAGGTTCAAATGTATTTCTAGATCTTGAATACACATGATAGTAACACCTTCAGGTGCCCAGGGGACACGAGTCTCAGCTGTGTCATCACTCTCTGCTTTATGGGAGGGGGAAGGCATGTCCTCGACTGGGTGAGGCAGGGGCAACAGGAGAGCTGGTGAAGGAGGGAAGAGCAGGGCAGGGCCCTGGGCACAGTGGGAAGGGTGCCGAGTATCTGTGCTGGGGTGAGGGGGCGGGAGCTCTCCACGGCAGTTAGAGAAGTGAAGCGAAGACTTGGTGAAGGCTGAGAGGCAGCTCTCATGGGTGGATCAAGATTATTCAGCATATCGGAGATGAGCTTCATCTACCCCCTCCTGCTGGGTTGACATCTGTGTACAGGGGCTGATTAGAATGCTTCCAGTGTGGTTTCTCAGCAGCCCGGCCCACATGCAGAGACTTGATCTTGATAAATGGTTTGGTCCTCTGCCACCCAGTCTGCACCCTCTGGCTTCCTCAGTCCAGTGCCAGTAATTCCCGCTCCACTAACCAGAGATCACTACCTCTGCTTTTTACAATGAGAGGACACAGAGATCATGAGTGGCTCGCTTAGATTTCAGCAGAGCCCAGAGACAGTGCTTATTACAAATTTAAGCACTCTCCAAGGTTTCTTATACACTGGGGTGTTTTCTCTGGATGTATTATAATATTGTTTTCCTGGAGCATACACTGATAAATACAACTTTGTAGCTAAGCTGTATGAGTTAATTACGTTATATTTTAAAACACTCCCATCGTCTCTTCAGTGAGTGAGGCAGGCACTAAGCTTGCATCCCCTGAGCATGAGAGGCACTTCTCCTTGTCCCGGGATGTGCTAAACCTCATTGAAAGGCTTATTGCATGTTGACTGCTGAGTACAGAATGATGGACAACCCCAGAGACATCTGTGCTAGCCCAGCTGTGCCTTTAGGGTTGAAACAAGTAAAAATAATGCGCTTTGAAAAGGAATACAACACAGCTCCCATAGCTGGGAGCCACCCTGTTTGTGCAGTCACAGTTTTCGTCTGAGCTAGAGGAAACTCAGTTCCTTTAGGGTTCCTCAGGTTCTTCTTCTACCCTTTCCCCCCATAACCTCTCACCTTAATGCCTCTACCCTTCAAGGTTCACTAAATTCCTGCTTAGTGTAGCTTACATTGGTCATTACGAAAGTTTTGAGATACATAAAAATCAAGAAATAATAATCCGCATGGACGGAAACAGACGAAACTCTTCCAGCAACACTCATAAGCCCAGCAAGTTAAAACTTGTTTGGGTGAATCAGAAAGGATGCTGTCGACTGTTTTTCTTGGAGGCAAAATAATGGGCCATAATATGGTCTGTCTTAAACTTTCGTAGTGACCCATGTATGCAGAAATATTTCAATCTACTATTTTTGTTGATTGATTTAAGGAGAAAGAGAATGATTAGCACATTCATTATAGCAAACATTAATTACAACAAATCATGCATTGTTTTTGATGATTAATAGGTATTAACTCACTTATTCCTTCTAATGGCTAGGTAGTATTGTTGTCACTTTATAGATGAAGAAACTGAGTCACAGAGTATCTAAGAAATTCAAGGTTACAAACTGGTAAGAGAGAGGTATTCAAATGCAGGCAGTCAAATTCCACATCCATGTTCTAACCGGTATTCTCATGCCTGCTTCCTTAGGAGCGAATAAAATACATAAGATTTAAGTCTGATTTCAGCTTCTTCTAAAACTGATGTTTTGACCCATTTTTACTTACAATTCCATTCCACCATCGTAGTAGTGTTCTCTGAGAATTTTATAGGAAAACTTACAATGCTAGTAGGAATTTAGCATTAAAAACTCACATTGCAAGTAGAAATATTTAGAGGATGGGTGTGATCAGGCAGATTTTGGGTTTCCACAAAGAACACATGTTAAAGCCTTAAGTTGGGGGATCATTATTCTTGTGTTGGATGAAAGATATATTTTCTTAATCCTCTTCACTGGCCAGAATTCAACCACTGGGAAAGATCAGAAGTCACTAACTAAAGGGATCAGGGAAATGAAGTTTACTATACTTTTCCCCTGCCTGTTCATTCAGTGAATGTTTATTGGAAATGATAAGCTCATCTTTGGTTTTTAGAAGTTAGAATAAACAGCCGTGGAACTGGCCTGCCTGGTTCTTGCTGTGAGGCCGGATGTGGCTGTGTTCTCCCATTTGACCTTGAAGTGGTCTTTGGTTGATGATAAATTGGCCTTTACTAATGGATTTACATTTAGAGTCTAGAAAGATTTTTCTTAAAGTCTGTAAAAGACAAATAATTTAAAGGACTACTGTGAAAGGGGGGGTGAAAATAGAAATATAGACAAATGCTGCTATGTTGTTCAGATGTCTAAAGGACTTATTTTTTCAAAATACCAGTATGATGATTCTCCAACTTCCCCATCCCCAAGAAAACCAAGGCCATGATAGTCTTCAGGGTCTGGTGATAGAATTCACATCACAGTATCAGTAACCGCTGTGGTATGAATTTCTTTGTAGAGTTTAGGAACGAATTGCCTCCTGTTTTCATCTCCATTTCATTTTCACCTGTGACTTTATTTGTATTCTTATTTCTGAAGACATTTTCATCTTAGCTGTTGTAACAATCAGATTGATTTCTTAAGGATAGTGAAGGAAAGTGTTGACTTAAGTTTGGGACAAGGCACCACTGTTACGGTCAGTCAGTGCCTCGCAAACTTGCAGATCACCCTAATTTAGCAAATCATCCCTGTTGCTTTTGGAAAGCCAGGGCCTGCGATCCATGGGAGGACTGCAGGCTGGAGCTCCTGTGTCCATCTCTCCCTGAAATAGAAGTTACTGGCTTCTAATCTAACCCAGGAGTCATTTCGTGTTCAGCGTGGATTATGATTAATTCCCACCCGACTGTCCTCTGCTCCGTGTCTTCTTTGGCCACCTGCTGTGTTACTGTATTTGTTTCCTTTGAGTGCTATAAAAATTTCCAAGTCTTAGAAGCTTCAAGCAGCACAGTTGTTATGTTATGGTTCTGTAGGTTGGAAGTCTGAGCTAAAACTCCAAATGTCGTCTGTTGCTTTCTGCATGCTCCACGGGGAATCAGATCCTTGCAGTTTCCAGCCTTCGCTCCTTGTCTTCTGATTCCCCTCCTCCATCTTCACAGCACTGGTTTTACCTCTCTGATCCATTTCCTGTGGTCACCTCTCCCCTGACCATAATCAAGACAAGTCTTCCCTTTTGAGGACCCTTGGGATTAGACTGGGTCCGCTTGGATAATCCAGGATAATCTTTCCTTCCTACAGTCCTTAATTGAATCCCATCTGCAAAGTCCTTTTTACTGTATAAACTAACATACGTACAGGGGTCAGGGATTAGGATGTGGGCCTCAGGGGCCTTTATTTGCTGGCCATGGCTCCCTCCAGAAATTTTTCTTACGAAATGACTTCTGGTGGGTCACTGCCTTATTCAAACAGTCTATTGTTTTTTCCACTGTTGGAAAATCTAGACCCAAATTTTCCACCTGGAATGCAGTGATTCCTGAATCTGGCTTTAATGAATCTCTCTGAACTTACCTCCTAACACTGGCCTTGGCTCTGGCTGGGCTGGTGTGCCCAGCAGCAGTGAGAAGTGGATGCCAGGCCTGAGGCGAGGCTGCGTCTTCCTTCTCTCTCCCTTTTCCTGCCCACATTCTGCTCATGATTCAAGACACGGGTCAGGTGTCCCTGTCCAGCAGGCCCTTTCTGAGTGTTCCTGCTCATTTCTTTACAGTTCTCCAAGGGAACGTTTTGTCCATTCATTTATTTCAACACCTATTAGTGTTCTGTTTCGGATTATCAATGTGTATGTGTCATGTCTTTTTCCCTTAAATTTTGCCCTTTTAAAATATCTCAGTATATTTATTATAGAGCTGTGCTGTTGAAGGTTTTCTCTAGATTTTTAGAGTGTAGAGTCTATACATTTCTTGTGAGTTAACAGTGTCCTCATTTGTTTGAAACTGGACTTAGCTTATTTAGAGCTTATTATATTCTAAGATACAGAAAGTCATTAATTTTATGCTAAGTATGTAATGAGAAACACAGAATGAATGGGTGTGGTGCCTCATGCCTGTAACTCTAGCACTCTGGGAGGCCGAGGTGGGTGGGTTGCTTGAGCTTATGAGTTTGAGACCAGCCTGAGCAAGAGTGAGACCCCTGTCTCTAAAAAAAAAAAAAAAAAAAAATACTGTAGTCCCAGCTACTTGGGAGGCTGAGGCAAGAGAATCACTTGAACCCAAGAGTTTGAGGTTGCTGTGGGTTGTGCCACCACAGTATTTTACCGAGGGTGACAAAGTAAGACTCTGTCTCAAAAAACCAAACAAAACAAAACACAGAATGAATCATGTAGCGCTGGAATGTGATCTATAAATGGTAGAGCGTGTCTTCTTCTTTTTTACTTAAAACTAGCTTTTGGGCCTGGGTGCAGTGGCTCATACCTGTAACCATAGTGCTCTGGGAGGCTGAAGTGGGTGGATTGCCTGAGCTCAGGAGTTTGAGACCAGCCTGAGCAAGAGTGAGACACCCTCTACCCCCAGTCTCTACTAGAAATAGTAGGGAGTTGTGGCAGGCACCTGTGGTCCCAGCTACTCAGGAGGCTGAGGCAAGAGGATCACTTGAACCCAAGAGTTTGAGGTTGCTGTGAGCTCAGATGCCATCGCACTCTACCCAGGGTGACAGACATTCTGTTTCAACAAAACCAAAACAAACAAACAACTAGCTGTTGATTCAGGAGTGTGGCATGTTTTTTTAATTTAATTGATTATTCACAAAAAAAAAAAAAAAAAGGCATTGACTTTGTCAGTTGTTAAATGTGATCGTCTTTCCTCCTTTTCTCCCCACCCTTTGTCCCCAAGTCTGCTCTGTGACCCTTATTACTTTTAAATGCTCTTGTGCAGAATTCAACCAAAGCACCTCTCAAGAGATCGAATGTGGAGAAGGTGACCAACGTGCAGATCCTGGTGTTGTTTGGCATCCTCTTGGTCATGGCCTTGGTGAGCTCGGTGGGAGCCCTGTACTGGAACAGGTCTCAAGGTGGAAAGAACTGGTACATCACGAAGCTGAGTAAGTGTCAGGGTGGGCTGCTTGCTGTGGCCGCACCATCCTTTGGTTCCCCTGGGCTACTGCATATAATGCCAGCCCTTTAGGAGCAACTGAGAGGTTAGGATCACGTGACGACCTGGAGAAGGGCACATCTGGGGAGTTTTATACTTGGATGATTATTTCTTAACTATTTTTTAAGGTCTTTTCTTACTGACTGCACTAGGGATTATTCAGTTTATCTAATTTAATTTATGTAAATATACTTCAGATTAATACTCACTTAGTTCCAGCCAAATACAGAGAGATCACTCCGTAATTTCCTCTCCTGATTTGTGCTGTTATTGTTACATTTATCTCTGTTGTCCATCCAACAGTACAGTGTTGTAATTATGACTTTATATTATCTTTTTCTCTTAAAGAATCTCAAGGAAAAAAAGCCA
The DNA here is from genome assembly GCA_963574585.1 of Otolemur crassicaudatus. NCBI lineage: Eukaryota > Metazoa > Chordata > Mammalia > Primates > Galagidae > Otolemur > Otolemur crassicaudatus. The sequence goes on from CAUYQS010127163.1 coordinate 9,020, forward strand.
TTAACTTATTTATTTATCATCTTCTGAATTCTTTGTTTCTTCCTATAGATTTGAATTAACAGCTGGTATCATTCCTTTGCCGGAGGCATCTTCATTCTCTCCTCATGCCTTTGTACTGTCACATAAATTCCACCTGCATCTGAGGCCAATAAGGCAATTTTACAATGAACTCTTTGCAATTGCTTTTCTTTCAAATTCAGAAGAAAAGATAAACACAGATGTGATTTTACTGTCTTTGATAAATGCCTTTCAGATGACCTTTACTAGTGCCCTTTGTTTCTCTGTTTGGATGCTGACTGCTATCTGGTGTCCCTTCTTTCAGCCTGGAGAACTTCCTTTAGTATTTCTTAATTTGGCAGATAGAGATTTGTTTCTAAACAAGTGTTGTACCTTAGGGACATCTGTAACCCTTGGGACTTAGAGACTATTTGGGAACTCCTGGTCCTGTAGGTGAACAAGACAGGACATAGTATGTCAGGAAAGAAAGTGATCAGCGGGGAGACGGGAGGCTGGGTGGTGAGGAGGAGGGAAGAATGGTGGCCAGGTGACGGTGCTGACCAGCGCGTGCCTGCTCACCTCTGTTCTTTCCATCACACCTGCCCTTCAGAGTTCTAAATCTAAACCAAACTACCCCATTTCACTTAGTCTCCAGGGGAAGAACTTGCTTACAGTGGTTTGGAGCCATTCTAAATCCTTGATTTCCAATCCTAGCCCTCTGCTATCTTTATTCTGATTCCAGTTCTCCTCCTCACAGGCATCTTTAATCCCAGCTAAACCCTTAACCTGGCTGTAGCTGTCTCCTTAACCCTCTTGTAAGCTCAGAGGGTCTCCCTTCTCTGTCCTTCATGTGGAATATCATGGCCATTGCAGAAAAGAACTTTTTGAGACCCCCAGGCCCTGTGTCTCTTCCCTACTCCTGCTGTGCCTTCTTGAAGCTAATCCTGCCTCTGGATTCTGTTCCCGAGCGTCTTGTTCCATGAAGACATTCCTTCTCTTATCTTTAGATAGGCTCTGCCTCTCTCCGTCTGCTTCTCTGGTTCATACTTTCCCATCTTCCAATCCCTTTACAGTGCCCCAAATCTACTCACACCTCAGTGAGGTTGTCAGTGTTTCTTATAACCAATCCAAATGCCCATCCTGCTTTCTTCCTTCTTATGAGTCATCTGTCTTTCCTCTGTTCTTCAACTCGCTTCAGGCATTTCTTCCCCAGCTGATTCTCAGTGACCAGACTTCCCTCCCACTAAGAAGCTCCCGGTCAGTTCCGCAGTGTCCTGCCCTGTGGTCACGTGGAGGGCACGCCTGTCTCTGCTCACTCCCCTCTCCCACAGCCCCCAGGAGAAACCAGCTCTTGCACTCAGGGTTGCTGACACATAGCAGATGCTCAAATATTATTCTAACTTGAATCTCTAAATAAACCAATAGGCTTTTGCTGTAAACATCTTTTTAGAAGAATTTCAAAAGAAAAAAGTAAAAAAGAAATGGAATGAATCTGTAGCTAAACCAATACTCTGGTTTTCTCCCACAGACACAACCTCAGATAATTTTGGATACAACCTGTTGACATTCATCATCTTATACAACAATCTTATTCCCATCAGTCTGTTGGTGACCCTTGAGGTTGTGAAGTACACTCAAGCCCTTTTCATAAACTGGGTGAGTATTAAAGCAGAGTTTAACCTCAGTTTGCTAATACTATCTCAGCACTTTCAGCATGTAATTGAGCATCCGGAAAAGAATATTCCATTTACCATTAGGTCCAGGAGTTTAAATCGGCCCAACAAAGAACTGGCAAGGGATCCCCACTGAGGGTGTCCCTGAGAAGTGGGGAGGACAATGGCGCCTATTGGAGGGCTGTCATGAGGACTGAGATGCTGGAGGCAGAAGGCTGAGCAGGGGCTGCTGATGCTTTTAAAGTCTGAGCAGTGCTGAAGAAAAGGCCTGTGTGGTGTGTTTGCTACGGTGTTCACTCTGTGTCAGAATTCATCATGACAGTAAACCTGGATTTCATTTTAAGGGGGATAGTGAGGATCATGAGTTTGAAGGGACTGCCATGGCCTGTAAGCTCTGGATCACAGTAGCCCATATCCGTAGGCCAGGTGCTTTTGTGGGCATTTTTATTAGATCTTCACTTAATGGACACTGTATTTTCACCTCCAAACTTAAAATTAGCATTTCCATGAAAGCAAAAGGGTTTTAAGTTGTCTATTCTTAGTTTCTTTTTTGTATTAATCTGAATGAAAGTGTACACTGAATAATCTGAATCATGGCACGCAGTCTCTGAAATGTGTGTTTTCTCTCTCTCAGGACATGGATATGTATTATCTAGGAAATGACACTCCTGCCATGGCCAGGACATCAAACCTTAATGAAGAGCTTGGGCAGGTGAGAACCTCTCTGGAAACTTCAGTGATGTTGACGTGAGCATGAGGGGACATAAATGTTAGTAGAAGGACCATTTGTTACCAACTGTACCCCGAGTCCCTTGGTTCTTATCTTGTGGACATTGAAGAATGAGAGGGAGTGACAGAGAATGTGTTGCAAGTGCAGAGAGTGAATTTCCTGAAGTGGAAGTGTACTCTTTTTTTTTTTTTTTTTTGAGACAGAGTCTCACTATGTTGCCCTTGGTAGAGAGCCGTGGTGTCACAGCTCACAGCAACCTCAAACTCTTGGGCTTAAGTGATTCTCTTGCCTCAGCCTCCCAAGTAGCTGGGACTACAGGCGCCTGCCACAACGCCCAGCTATTTTTTGGTTGTAGTTGTCATTGTTGTTTGGCAGGCCTGGGCTGGATTTGAACCCGCCAGCGCCGGTATATATGGCTGGTGCCCTAGCCACTGAGCTCCAGGCGCTGCACCTGGAAGTGTACTCTTGAGGGTTCAGAGCAGGTATTTGTCCCAGGGGGTCTTGACCCAGGGTTTCTGTGTCACCCCTTTTCCTTTCACCTGGCCCCTCCTCCTTTGAGATACTGTCTCTTCCTCTTCTTTCTTGACCTGTGGGGGTGTTGTCTCCTGCTGTTGGGTGAGGGAGTTTTTCACCCTAGATGGTTAGGCCTGGATCTGTCATGGCACCCTAAGCTCACTGGGGGCAGAGGGGACAAAAAGTGATGTCGTACAATGTGCCTTGTGTTGTGTCTTATGTGTTTTATGACACTTTCGGGTACCTCCTCTTGTTTGTGTTACAGCATGTTTTCTTACCCAGCACCCTATTTGTTTACGTCATCTGTTTTCATCCTTTCTCTACCCGTGTCTCACTTTCCACCTCCACTCACACTCTGTGACACTTACGGTCACTCTTATTACTGTTCCTCAGTACAATTCTTCTCTCACTCAGCGTCCTATTTACTCACACTGCCCTTCCACATTTCCTTCGTTCAAGTCTTACTTTCCTACCAAGGCTAATGCCTGGGGAGCTCTTCAAAAACACTTCTCCCTGAACACGGTTACGATGTCTGAAGAGCTGTCATGTATTTGAAAGTATTATTAAATACAGTTGTCACTCTGTTTTGACTTGCTTTTTGAGACACCGTGATATCTTATCCCTTAAAAGTTACCTGCAAAAAATATACTGCAAAACCGGGTCTAAAAAATACACTGCAATGTCATTTCAGACCCTTTACAAAAGTTTTTATCAGGAGAAAATGCCAGGGAAAACAATGGGTAAGATGCTCAGATATTGGGCAACCCCATAAAATATGTGGGGGCTAAAGTGTTTCCCTCACAGGTTCCAGATTTTGTCTCTGGAATGTTCCAGGGAACCAGTGTCTTTTCACCTTCACCCCCAAACTCTGGCTTTCACTGAGATGGGCTCTGCATTGTGTCTGTGTCCCTGTAAGGAATAATCTCTCTTGAATACATTGCAATTAAGGATTCTTATTTCTTATACATTTTGTTTAAATTTCCCACCAACCCTATGAGGTGGGAGCTGTATCTTCATTATATAGATAAGGAAATGGATGACTTATCCAAGGACACCTGGAGGGAATGACAGGTTGGGGAGTTCCTGCACCTCCCGGCAGTGCAGAGGCCTTGCTGAGGACGGTCTCTGCCATCCTCAGTGCTGCCCCTCTGTGACGTGGCAGGTGAGTGGTCTCCTTCATCGGAGGGTTAGAAGAGCTCCCCTTGCAGAGGCAGGTCTGCTTTCTTCTTTTCTTTCCTTGAAGGATGAAGTGAATTCTGTGATGGTGTGTGTAGTATTTTCGGGTTTATTGACAGAAAGTTAAGGTACAAATTTGTAGACCAAATTTGGTAATAAAATAGAACTTTGTAGACAAAAAAATTTGTAGGTGATGTTGTTCCTTTGATACAATTTTCCAAATCTACTTAGAGTTAATGGCAGTTTTTTTCTGTCTTCCCTTGAATTGTGTATGCTCATAGATGTGTCCTTGAATTCTTAGTGTAACAGGTGGGCTGTCATGAAAGGTTATGGCCTTGGCACAAAGCTCAAAGCCTCCTACCTCCCACCCCCTGCCTGGGGCTCTGGTCACATAGTGCTAGGTACAGTACCCAGAGCTGGCCTTGGACCTTTACTCCCCCGTGGTTTTGCTTACATTCTCTCTTTCTAGAACGGCTTTGTTATTTCTCTTGCTGTTGAGTAAAATCTCAGTTGTGTAAGAATCAGTGAGTTCTTGGCACAAACCAGGTTAAATTTGCTTCTTTAAACCCTTCTTCAATTTTCTTTTCTTTCTTTTCTTTTCTTTTTTTTTTTTCAGAGACAGAGTCTCACTCTGTGGCCCTTGGTAGAGTGCCGTGGCATCACAGCTCAAAGCAACCTCCAGCTCTTGGGCTTAGGCAATTCTTTTGCCTTAGCCTCCCGAGTAGCTGGGACTATAGGCGCCCACCACAACGCCCAGCTATTTTGTTGTTGTTGTTGTTGCAGTTTGGCTGGGGCTGGGTTCGAACCCGCCACCCTTGGTATATGGGTTTGGTGCCCTACTCACTGAGCCACAGGCACCACCCTCTTTTTCAATTTTCTAAACAAGGTTAATTTATCAGTCTTCTGTGTTCCCATAGTGGTCTTTCCAAACGTAAGTACAAAATAAGAGATCTAATTAGTGATGTAGTATCTGTTTCCCTCTGGAGACTTTTGAGCTTAGTTGAGAGTGTGGGTGTGGCCCATACAAGATCTTTGGATGCCTTTGTCAGTTTAGCACGATATTCCATATATAAAGGTTCTCAGGTAAAATTGAATTAGATGCAGATGATCAAAAGATTGAAAGCATCCAAGAAGTACCTAGGATGCTCCAATAGTTCATCCGAATTAGGGACACAGAGAAAGTTTACATTAGGAAGAAGTTTGGAGTTGAAACTTTGAGAGTAAGTTGAAATTCACTTGGCAGAGTGATAGCAAATCATGATAATTCCTTGTTACAAAATTTTCATTTTCTGATATTTTGAAATAATATTTTAATTTTTTTATAAGGCAGGAACCACTGCTTACTAGAACGAAGATTCTACTGAATTTTTTTATATCCTTAGATTTACTGCATATAAAACCTATAACAGCATTATTTATAGTTAAAGCATTAATTACCCTTAAGATACACCTTTCTGGTTGGATGTAATAATCACTTCAATAGCTATAATGACTTGAAGTCTTTTTGCCTTAAAAATAATTTGCAATGTATTTGTTTATATTCTAACATTAGCAAAAAGTACAGGTAGGTAATTGATGTTCTTAATTCCTCTTCTGTAGAAAAGGATAACAGTGCTTCCCTAAACCATTCTCTGGGATCCCTGGTGACATGTGGTATCCAGCAAGTCTAGACTCCTCTTTAGAAAATGAGTGAGAAACAGGCGTTTCCTCTGGAGTCAATTTTGTTAATTATTCTCCGTCCCCAATCCATGGCATTGTTTCCCAGAATGTTACACGTAGAATGATGTTACATATCTCCTGGCCAGAGCCTTTATTTAATGGATGTGGAAATTGAGGCCAAGAAGGATGGATTGACTGTCCCAGAGTCTGTGTGACTGTTTAGTGCCCGCAGCCTGAAGGGGACTCCCTCTCCTGTCTCCTGCCCCTGAGTTCCCTCCCTCTTCCCCATTACAGTGACCAGAGATAACATAATTTGCACACCACAGTTGCATCTGGAACGCATCTCTTTTCATTCATTTCATCTTGTCAAGAAGCTATGCTTGTTGACCTACTCAGTGAGTTCTCATTTCAGCTCTGGGCATTGAGAACTTTGCCCATTAAATCTATAAAATTTTGCTTCTTGGCAAGTGGTATAATACATAGCAGTTCCATGCTGTCTTTGTATGCATCTCAATTGTGACAGTGATTGAGAAGCTTCAGATTGGTTCTGTGCTATTTCAAAATATGCCTTCTTAATGCAGCGAGGGACTGGAGTCTGAAAAAGGCAGGATGCTCTGGGAGCCCATGGCAATATCTTGAAGAGCAAGACTCCTTGGGGCAGGCTTTATTGCTTCCACCAGTGTTTCTAAGATGGAGCCAGGGCTATTCCTGAAGCCCTCCCTGCCCATTTCTGTACAATTTGACTAGGGAATTAGTTATGGAAAAAGGTTGATAAGTGGTCTAAGCAGTAAAGTATATATTTTTATTACTAATTTGCTTCATTTAAGGAAATTTACCTGTTCAATATAATTTTTCAAGACTATAGAAGGAAGGACTTCATTTATTGGTCTTTGCATCTTATATTCTTGAGAAATATTTATTTAATTCTTTGATTTAGGTAAAATATCTCTTTTCTGACAAAACTGGAACTCTCACGTGCAATATCATGAACTTCAAGAAGTGCAGCATTGCTGGAGTAACCTACGGGTAAGTGCGTTTCTCTCTTACCGAACATATTACCTGTGTTCTTTCAACAAAATAAGTTTACTTTTAGCTTCTTAGTCAAATATCCTTCTGATGTTTTGAAAGAACTTTCTATCATGGATTTACATCTGCAATTGCCACTGAATGTGTTTAAAACTAAGTGAAACTTTGATCCGTTAAAACATAGTTTATTTCTGCAGATAACTTAGTGAAAAATCCTGGGGAATCTGTGAATGCATACATTTAATTTAATAATTATAAATCTCTCACTCACGTTTGATCAGAACGTCTATCTTTTGATCATTGTTTTGTGACCACTCTGTTACTCCTGTCTCTGGCAGTCATTTCCCAGAACTGACAAGAGAACCATCCTCAGATGACTTCTGGTGAGTGGATCCAGCACTTCCTGACACTTTGGTAGAAAAGGCTTTGGAATAATTTTATATTAGCGTTTCTCTCCTGCATATTTTTATGTGTAAATATAAGTGGCTTACATATTATTCTGAAGGAGAGCCAGAATAAAATGTAAAGATAAACATGGTTTGAAAAGTGGAGGGAGGCTCGGCGCCTATAGCTCAACCAGCTAAGGCACCAGCCACATACACCTAGGGTGGCGGGTTCGAATCCCCAGCCCGGACCCGCCAAACAACAATGACGGCTGCAACCAAAAAATAGCCAGGCGTTGTGGCGGGCGCCTGTGGTCCCAGCAACTTGGGAGGCGGCGGCAAGAGACTCGCTTGAGCCCAGGAGTTGGAGATTGCTGTGAGCTGTAATGCCCCGGCACTCTACCCAGGGGGACAGCTTGAGGCTCTGTCTCAAAAAAAAAAAAAAAAAAAAAATTAATTAAAAGATTTATAGCTCCCGATAACTGGCTTTGGTATGGGCCCCATGTATTAGTGCTTTTCCCCTTCACTATCTGTAACAGTTGCCTTGTGTTAGATTCATAATATTCATGCCCCGATTGTATAACATTGCCTTATTAATCTTCTACCTTCTAAAATGGTGTGCTTTTCTGAGATTGCTAATGGTTACATTAAAAAACTTACTTTTTTTTTTTTTTTGGTTTTTTTGTTTGTTTTTGTAGAGACAGAGTCTCCCTTTATCACCATCGCTAGAATGCTATGGTGTCACAGCTCACAGCAACCTCCAGCTCCTGGGCTTAGGTGATTCTCTTGCCTCAGCCTCCTGAGTAGCTGGTACCACAGGTACCTGCACAATGCCCGGCTGTTTTTTTTTGTTGCAGTTTGGCTGGGGCCAGATTCGAACCCGCCACCCTCCATATAGGGTAGGCTGCCACCCACCGGCCCTACCCACTGAGCCACAGGCACTGCCCAGATAAAAAAATTAATGTTAATTATTTTATTTTCTTCCCCTCCCTTTTGGTTACATTAGCTAAAGAAATTATTTAACAAACAGTAACAGAACACTAAAGAGTTTGTTATTAAGTACTTAGAGAAAGAATCCAGAAGTATTCTAATTAAAGATAAACTTAAATATCACCTTCCAGGCTGTTACAGTGACTCACCCCTATAATCCTAGCACTCTGGGAGGCTGAGGCAGGAGGATCACTTGAGCTCAGGAGTTAGACAAGCCTGAGCAAAGTGGGACCCTATCTCTACTAAAAATAGATAAAATTAGCCAGGCATTGTGATGTACTCCTGTAGTCCCAGCTGTTGGGGAGGCTGAGGCAGTAGGATTGCTTGAGCCAGAAGTCTGTGAGCTGGACTAAGGCCATGACCCACACAACAGAGTGAGACTCTGTCTCATTCATAAATAAATAAATAACACTTTCTTGAATCTGTAATCATATAATAAACCGTGACCTTTAACACAGTTTGGTTTTGCTACTAATGGCATTTATAATTTTATATTTATATATTAGCACATATATTTTTCTTCTTACTATTTTTGTACTGTTTATAGAAAAATTAATAAACTTCTTCAGGGCTTCGAAGTGTCTTTCTCAGATTTGTGTTCACTGAAAACCTTTACAGTGTAATATATTGTCCATAGTAAGCGCTTTAACATTTGTTAAATTAAGGTGAGAGTATTTGCTCCTACCTGTTAGACACTAAAGACATCTTTATTTGTGAGTACAAGCAATCCCTGAGTTACAGACATTTGACTTATAACTTGCACTTAGGAATGGAGCTATTATGGGTAATAGGTAAATTTACTTGTTCCATCTTATGTACAAATTCAGCTTAAAAATAAGCCTACAGCTGGGCTCTGTGGCTCACACCTATAATCCCAGCACTGTGGGAGGCTGAGTCTGAGTGAGAGCGAGACCCCGACTCATTAAAAAAATGAAAAACCGGCTCGGCGCCTATAGCTCAACCGGCTAAGGCGCCAGCCACGTACACCTAAGGTGGCGGGTTCGAATCCCCAGCCCGGACCCGCCAAACAACAATGACGGCTGCAACCAAAAAATAGCCGGGCGTTGTGGCGG
>CAUYQS010127165.1:0-27446 GCA_963574585.1 Otolemur crassicaudatus
CTGTGGTCCCAGCTACTTGGGAGGCGGAGGCAGGAGACTCGCTTGAGCCCAGGAGTTGGAGGTTGCTGTGAGCTGTAATGCCACGGCACTCTACCCAGGGGGACAGCTTGAGGCTCTGTCTCAAAAAGAAAAAAAAAAAAAGAAAAAAAAAAATAAAGACATCCAGCCTTCATCATTTTTTCCCTCCCCTTGAGCTTTCTGCTGCAGGTTATGGGTGCCCCAAACTTTCATCCTGGATAAGTTCAAGCCTCCTTTAGGCCCAGAGGAGGTCTAGTTCACTCTTTTACCTTGGACAAAGAGGTAGCTATCATTTCCTTGTTCATGCTGAGGATTTAGCTCACTGGAGATGTCTGATATGCTCATGACAGCTTCTGGCTGTAAGAGCTCAAAGACCATCTGCTCAGGTTGCCCTGGGCTCCTCCTTTAGGGCACAGGACTTGGCAATAATGTGTCCCATTTGGCAGCTTGTGTGACATCTCTTCTTGTATCAGGTGACTCAAATAATGATCATGCCGGTTGACACGTGGAGCTCTCAAAGGGAATTCTGAGCAGCAAAGAAACAGTGAAAAAGAACTCAAGGGCACTTGCACCAGGCGCTGCCGGTGTAGCTGGCGATTAAGCCAGCACCGACAACAATAAAACGGGTTCTGGGCAAGCACCGAATGGTGGATTGAATCCAATGTTGCAAATGAGGAAATCCAAAGTGAGGGATTTGGTTTCCAGATAAGTAAATTATATAGTTGTGACTCACCACTTGTGTAAAGAGCCAGCTCCAATATTTGTAGAATTTATGTTCTGGAAAGATTTAATATTCGAGACTGCTTCTGGGATTATTTTTAATGTTGAAACTGTGTCTTTTTATTGAACAATGCATTGTTAAGTGTTGACTAAGCAGACAGCTATCAGGATGTCCTCTGGATGGTGGATGAGTCACATTTGGATTTTGGGGATGTGGAGGAGGTGGAGGAAGCTCCTTAATGACTTCAGTTCCTGGGACAAGGCTCAGGACCATGGGATATGTGGGACACAGAGGTGGGGCACAGCTAGAAATGGGGCTGGGGCTGGGAGTGATAGTGGGGGAGCATCCAGGAGGCCCCGACCGATGTTCACTTGAGGGTCATTAGTATACCTGCTATGTCCCTCTCTTGCTGTGCAGCCATTGAGTGCGTTTGTCTGTCTCCCTCTAAGGGAGATGGGCAGAGGCCCTGTCTGAGCCTTTTGTACCCCAGTACATCCCAGGTGCTTGGCCACTGGAGTGCCTGGGGGTGAGCAGTGAGGCAGTGACAGAGAAGGAAAGACCCAGAGATCACAGACTCTGTCCCATTTAGGATCTAATGAAGCCAAAAAGTGACCTCAATAGAGCTTTGAAAGAATTCTGGAAATGTTTTGACTCTCATGATTGGTGGTTTCCATCACAGCTGTCAGTTTCTTGGTGGCTGCTGGTAATGATACCACAAACCCCAAAGAGGCATTTTTGGTTTCTTTCCTGGCCAGCTGCAGGAGAGAGGCTGGCAGTGCTACACCCTGCATGCCATGCTGATGAGTAGATTAGTGGTGGTGCAGTGGTTGGGAAGACACAGTGCCACCATCATCCCCAGGAACTGCAGGAGATAAGATGGGGGTGGATAGGGAACCACTCTGCCTGAAAGCTGGCCCTGGGGCTTGAGCCAGCAGGGGGTCCCATGGGTCATTTTGGCTGCCCTGTTCCTACTCCATCTGTAGCTCCTTAAAATCCTAATCCCAGAGGTACTAGACCACCTTCTTCATTTTTTTTGAGGGCCCACCTTGCATAGGGCATTTGTAGGCATTTTGGTGGGGTTTGGGGAGGCTGTCCTTATGCTCAGTCTTCTGTCCTGGAGCCTCTGCTCTTGGGGGCCCAGCCCTACCCCTTCCTCTAGGGCAATGTTTCATGGGATGTCCTGGGGTCTGTCTGCTCCTAAGTCACCCAAAGAATTTGATCACTGTCAGCTCCTGGGCTGTATCCAAAGATTCTGCCTTAGTTGGTTTTGCTGGGGTCAAGGAATCTGCTTTTTTTTTTTTTTTTTTTTGAGACAGAGTCTCACTATGTCACCCTCAGTAGAGTGCTGTGGTGTCACAGCTCACAGCAACCTCAAACTCTTGGGTTCTCTTGCTTCAGCTTCCCAAGTAGCTGGGACTACAAGCACCCACCACAATGCCTGGCTATTTTTTTGTTGTAGTTGTCATTTTGTTTAGCAGGCCCAGGCCGAGTTTGATCCTGCCAGCCCTGGTGTATGTGACCGGCGCCCTAACCACTAAGCTACAGGTGCTGAGCTGTAATCTATTTTTCGACAAGCTCTAAAACCCTGTCCCTTTATGACCTAAAGGCTAGTGATGTTGGAACATACTTTAAGAACCACTCAGAAATTTTATGTTTTCTAACCTGCTCTCACAATGGCTCTCATTCTGTTATATATTTAATGGGAATTTAAGTGTACATGTTGTAGAATACTTCTGTCCTTGGTCAGGAGAGTTTTTGATGGGGGCAAGTTGCTAGGGAGTGGGTCTTGTGTCCCTTCTGTCCTGAAGCCTCCCAGGTGATGTCTTTGTAGTGAGATGCCCCACTGTACAGGGTACAGGGGCACAGTAGGGGTCTGGAGTGTGTGCAGCCCCCCACCCCCAGAATGGTGAGCTGGTGAGTTGTGCATTCTTCTCTGTAATAACAGATTGTTGTAAGAGACCATAGTGGTCCTCATGCTCTAGAGGCACCAATAGCTTTTCAAGGGTTGGGAAAAGAGGAGGTAGGTGGGGGACAGTTTAGGGAGGAGACACTTGAAGGAAATAGGTTCTTTTTTAGGGACATCCAGCCTAGACTGTAGGGCCTAGAGCAGCTGGTCAAGATATCAGACTTTTTTTTTTTTTTTTTTTTGAGACAGAGCCTCAAGCTGTTGCCCTGGGTAGAGTACTGTGGCATCACAGCTCACAGCAACCTCCAATTCCTGGGCTTAAGCGATTCTCTTGTCTCAGCCTCCCAAGTAGCTGGGACTACAGGTGCCTGCCACAACACCTGGCTATTTTTTTTGGTTGCAACTGTCATTATTGTTTGGCAGGCCCAGGCTGGATTTGAACCCGCCAGCTCAGGTGTATGTGGCTGGCATCTTAGCCCCTTGAGCCACAGGTGCCGAGCCAAGATATCAGAATTTTAAAATAGGTGGTATTTCTTCCCCCATGAGCATGGCCCACACAACAAACAACATTTTTTAATAACCAAATCATGTCAAGAAATACAAAACAGATCCCCAAAGCTACTAGAAAGAACCCAGAACTGGGGGACATGTCTCCAGAATCAGGAGAGTCCCTGGGTAGTGTTTCTCCAAGTGGAGAGGGTACCAAAGGGGGTATGGGAGATGATTTTAGTTTGGATAGTTTAACTGTTTACAGTTATGTATTTTCATGAGTATTAGAAAAGATAAATGTGTATAGGATAAGACAAATAAATATAGAGTAAGCTAAAATAGTGAGTTGATTTGGAGAAAAAGTACTATGTTTATAACTGTACTTACAGTTTATGTGTATGTGGCAAAAATTGTGGCAATGATAGTGGAAAGGGCTGAAGTTTCTGAAATCATTGTTTTAAGCCAGAGGTTCTTAAACTCTGGCTAAGCATTGGAATCACCTGGAGTGTTTTAAAAAATACTGATGTCTGGGTCTCATCTCCACAGGTGGTATATATATATATATATATATATATATATATATATTTTTTTTTTTTTTTTTTTTTTTGAGCACATGATCTTGCTTTGTTGCCCAGGCTGGTCTCAAACTCCCGGCCTAAGTGATCCTCCTGTCTCAGCCTCCTGAGTAGCAGGGACTACATAAGCATGCCACCATGCCTGGATCATTTTTCTTTCTTTCTTTCTTTTTTTTTTTTAGAGACAGATCTTGCTGTGTTGTTCAGGCTGGGCCTGAACTCCTGGCCTCAAGCAATCCTCCTGCCTTGGCTTCCTAAAGGGCTGGGATTACAGGTATGAGCCACTGTGCCCACAAATACACATATTTATATTATATTAAATATAAATATAATTTGCTTATATTACTAAATAAATATAAATTTATTTATTTATATATTTTTGAGACAGAATCTCACTCTGATGCTTGAGCTAGAGTACAGTGGAGTCGTTATAACTCACTGCAACCTCAAACTCTTGGGTTGAAGTGATCCTCCTGCCTCAGCCTCCCAAATAGCTGGGAGTACAGATCTCTGCCACAATGCCCAGATAATTTTTCTATTTTAGTAGAGCCCGGGGTCTTTCTCTTGTTCAGGCTGGTCTCAAGTTCCTGAGCTCAAGCAATCCTCTTGCTTTAGCCTCTCAGAGTGCTTGGATTGCCAGTGTGAGTCACTGCGCTGAGCCACACACTAGTATTTCTTAAAACATCCCCTTCCTCTTCCTCCACCTTCCCTTTAATGCCCTGGAGATTCTACTATAGAGCCAGGGTTGAAACCATTGTCCTAAAGCAACATAGTCTTTTCCATGGACGTCTTCCACCTCCATTTCCACTGTGTTCGAAAGCTATTTCTTATTATTGCTTCTCCTTGACATGGAAAGATGAATACATAGTGTGCCTATTTATTTTAGAAAGTAAGCTTGAGGGCAGGAACCATGGCTATTTCTATTTATCAAGCAGCAGAAAAGCTGCATACAGCACATTCTAATGTTTGAGCTGGTTGGTCGGGGCTGTAATTGTGAGTGCCTTCCTTGCTCTGCTGGTTTTGTTGTTGATGACATTGCAGTTGAGTGGCCAGAACATGGGAATAGGGAGTCAGGAGTCCTGGGTTCTAGTCTCAGCTCAGGCACTAGCTGTGACTTTGCTTATGTTGCCTCATCCTCTGGGAGATTAGGAATTTGGCTCTCGGGCCTCCTGTGTAGACCTTGTTCTTCCCACAGACATGACCATGGCAGTGCTTGTTGCAGGGGGGCTTGGTGGAGGAAGCAGAAGCTAAAGTGCTCCAGGAACCTCTAAAAACCTCTTGGCAGAGTTACCCAACTTAGGAAATTCTTATTTTAGTCTCGCCAGTTTGAAGGGAGCATAGATCCTGGGAGAGCCCACTTTCACATTCCCGGGGGAATCAGGAACTCAGGGACCACAGAGGGTGTGGCAGAGCAGTGTTCTTGGGGAACGATCTCAAGATCTCAGACAAAGCTGTGAGACATCACCAGAATTCAATTAGATAAAATGTTGACATCAGTTAGAGTTGTGTGGTCCTCTGAGAAAAGAAGCATATGAAAAGAATGCAGGATTCTTTAGTGACAGGTGGGCAAATATACAGTCATACATCTTAAGGGTGAAATCAATACAAATCAGTTGTAGGGCTTGGTGCCTATAGCTCAAGCAGCCAGGGCGCCAGCCACATACACCAGGGCTGGCAGGTTTGAACCCAGCTCGAGCCTGCTAAACAACAATGACAACTACAATAAAAAAATAGCCGGACATTGTGGCAGGCACCTGTAGTCCCAGCTACTTGGGAGGCTGAGGCAAGAGAATTGCTGAAGCCCAAGAGTTTGAGGTTGCTGTGAGCTGTGATGCTACAGCACTCTACCGAGGGTGACATACTGAGACTCTGTCTCAAAAAAATAAAAATTAAAAAAATAGATTAAGCACACAGTTTAAGGGAAATAAACAATAGTTTTAATATTCTCAACTTAAAGAATTTATGCATATACAGTAGAACCTCTGTAAGTTGACCTCCCAAAGGACTGTAACAAACTGGTCAACATATGGAGGTGGCCAACATAAGGACCTTCCATTGAGTACATATGGTGTCCAGTCTATGAAAAGTAGGTCTAAGTTAGGAGGGGGGTCTATGGAGGAAGATGGCCAACTATAGAGGTTCTATTGTATAAGACTTTATCTCTGCACAATTTTTTTTTTTTTTTTGAGACAGGAGCCTCAAGCTGTCCCCCAGGGTAGAGTGCCATAGCATTTCAGCTCATAGCAACCTCAAACTCCTGGGCTCAAGTGAGTCTCCTGCCTCAGCCTCCCAAGTAGCTGGGACCACAGGCGCCTGCCACAATGCTCGGCTATTTTTTGGTTGCAGCCGTCGTTGTTTGGTGGGCCTAGGCTGGATTTGAACCTGCCACCTTGGGTGTATGTGGCTGGTGCCTTAGCCACTTGAGCCACAGGTGCCGAGCCTACCTATGCACAATTTTTAAGAGAATTTGGGCTGGGCACAGTGGCTCAGCCTCACAGTTCAGGCTACTCAGGAGCCTCAGGTGGAAGGATCACACGAGTCCAGGGGTTCTAGGTTATAGGGAGCGTGATGGGACCACTGCATTCTAGCCTGGGCAACAGAGTGAGATCTTGTTTCTAAAACAGAAAAACAAAATAAATTTAAAAAATTTGGCCTATTAGAATACCAGCACACCTTTAAAATTCCACTTTAATATCTGTACTTGAATAATTGATTGAGATTTGTGATTTCAAATTGAAATATTTCTAAGTTACATATAGTTTGGACATTTAAGAGAATTTAAGGTTCACTATGTCTTATATGTTGAATTTATTAAATCTGTGAGGATAATTTTTGTACTTGGGAAGGCTTACCATTCAGATGAAGCACTTAAAAAGGGACTAGATATATTACATTTGTTAAATGCCATTTAAAATGTTAAAGAGGCTTAATTAACTAAATGTATAAATAAGACTAAGCATTAATCAAAAGCCCTGTCAAAGCGATTGTTAATATTTGCCAGACTTATAAATAAGGTTCCTAAGCTGATTTTAAAAGCTTAAGAAGAACTATAAATTTGTAAATCTATAAATTTAATAAATCAAATACTAATTTTCAAAACCCAAGTAAACCTCAGAATAGTCTTTTCAGTGCACAAAAGCCACCCTCAAGGACATAAAATACTTTCCCCACTAGCCTGTCTTCAGCAGTGCAGGAGGCCGGAGGCGGGAGGGGGAGGAGGAGGGGGAGGGGATGTGGTGAAGGGAAAAATAAGATTTTAATGTCATCGGATCATCTTGTTTCCAAGGTCAGGCTAGAGAGTGTACTCTCCCCAATGCCAATTGCTCATCGCACAGGAGGAACTCTAATTAAATGCACGCTCACTGCACGGCAGAATCAGAATCACTGAGTGGGGTATTTGCCAACTAAGAGAGCAGGTTAAGTTGTGATGGCTTTGGAGGCTCAGCAGTCCTCTTCAGTAAGCCCTTCTAAGTTGCGTTCTACTGCTCTGTTTGCTGTTAGTTATTCCTCAAATAATTTCCCCTGAGCAAGAATAAGGACGTTCTGTGGTAAAGGCTCAGAGTTTTGTTTCCTGGGGGGATTTGCTGCTGAGAGCTAGCGGGAATATACATCAGTCAGAATTCTTATTTGCACCCAACAGACGCCAGCTCTGGCTGATTTAAGTAGAAACAGGGCTGTTAAAAAGCCACTCACAGACCCACTGGGACGGTAAGAGAATCCAACTCAGAAGGAAAGTTGGTCAGAACCACAGTCAAAGATCTGCCACAGAACAAGTCTGGTGAGAATGGTGCTATTGCCACTGAGCATGAGAGGCTGCCCCTGAGCCCCCAGTGGTGGGTTGTGTCCCTGGTATCGCTGCCACTGCTGCCTGTGAAAGGGCCACGAGGAGGATTCTTCATGATCCTGCTTTTTTTTTTTCTTTTGAGACAGACGGTCTCACTCTAGCTAGAGTGCTATGGAGTCATAGCTCACAGCAAGCCCAAACTCTTGGGCTCAAGAGATCCTCTTGCTTTAGCCTCTTGAGTAGCTGGGACTACAGCGCCATCTAAAGATGGGGTCTTGATCTTGCTCAGGCTGGTCTCAAACTTCTGAGCTTGGGTGATCTACCTGCCTCAGCCTTCCAGAGTGCTAGGATTATAGGCAGGAGCCACCGTGCCCAGCCTCATCCTGCTTTTTTTCATCTGTCCATCACTAATGCCTGGTTCAAGGTCTTAGGTGTCTGAACCAAGGTCTCATCCAAGTGTACTCCCTGTGTCTGTGTCCAGGCGGCTGAGAAGGCTGGGGAAGAGGTGTGTGGCATTTCAGTTCTGTGGGGGGAGGCGACCTCTGACTCTGAGACTCACAGTGGTGGTGTTGGAGCCACATTGCTAGACCTGCTTGTGAAAATTTCAGGGACTCATGAGCTGGTTGTCAAACAAGCCGTTATTATAAAGTAAATTATAGTCAGTGTACTTGTCTTATTCTTTCTTCAAAGTATAAAAGAAATATAAGAGACTCAGAAATGAGAGAAGGAGTCAGACCAGCTGGGGGTCTTGGAACTCACATTAGTCAGTTCCTGGAGTTTTCTTCTTGCCAAGTATTTTCCAGATTTGGAGTGGACAAGCTGGCAACCCAGAAATGACAACAGATGCAGACAACAGCCCCAACAACAGCCCCAATGAAGTCTGCTTTCTCTCTCTGAAATAGGAGGGAGGAAGCAACAGAGCAAGACAGAAAACTTTCAGACGATAATCACCAAACACCTCAGAAAAAACTGTGTTCCCATCTCCACTCAGGCCAACTAAAGTTCAGTTGGGAGCCTGGACTTCCGACCCTGACAAACTGTTTCAAGGCACCTCAGCAACCCGTGATGGGATGGTGTCGTGGAGGGTCAAGTAGCGCCTGGCCCTCCTGCCC
Source organism: Otolemur crassicaudatus (assembly GCA_963574585.1). NCBI lineage: Eukaryota > Metazoa > Chordata > Mammalia > Primates > Galagidae > Otolemur > Otolemur crassicaudatus. The sequence goes on from CAUYQS010127165.1 coordinate 8,606, forward strand.
CACTGGGCAGAAATGGAGCATCCTTTCTCCTTCCCACTGGATGGTGTCAAAAAAGGCCTCACAGAGGGTCAGGACCTTCACCATCGCTCAGCAGTAAGAGACAGAGAGAGACACGACATAATGATGTGTCAATCCACTAAGAAGGCATAGCAATCCTAAAGGTACAGGTACCACATGATAGGGTTGCAAATGTGAGAAGCAAAGGCCAATTAAACTGAGAAGAGAAACAGACAAATCCCAGTTAGAGCTGGAGACTTCAACACCCCCTCTCAACAACTGATAGATCATATAGGCAAGGATATAGAAGAATTCAACAACAACATTAATAGACAGGATTGACATTTATAAAACACTAATCCCCGAACATCAGAACACATACTCGCTTTGGGTGGTCATGAAGCATATACCAAGACAGATCATATTCTGAGTCAGAAGCAAGTTGCAACAGATTTAAGAGAATAAAAGCAACACTGAGTTTGTTCTCTGACCACAACGGAATTACCCTAGACAAAATAATAGAAAAATCTGCAAACATTTAGAAACTAAACGAGATATTTTAAATAATCCTTGAATCAAAAAGAAGTCTCAAGGGCAATAAAAAAGTTATTAAACTGAATGAAAACAAAAATATAACATGTCAAAACTTGTGGGGGCACAGCTAAAGAAGTGCTGAGAGGAAAATTCATGCATTAAATGCATGCATTAGAAAAGAGGAAAAGTCTCAGATAAATAATCTAGCATTACCAACATCAAAAGACCAAACAATTCAATTAAAAAGTGGACAAAAGGGGCATGCCTGTGGCTCAGTGGGTGGGGCGCCAGCCCCATATACGGAGGGTGGGTTAGAACCCAGCCCCAGCCAAACCGCAATCAAAAAATAGCTGGGCATTGTGGTGGGTGCTTGTAGTCCCAGCTACTCAGAAGGCTGAGGCAAGAGAATCGCCTAAGCCCAGGAGTTGGAGGTTGCTGTGAGTTGTGATGCTACAGCACTCTATGAGGGCGATAAAGTGAGACTCTGTCTCTAAAAAAAAAAAGAAAAGAAAAGTGGACAAAAGACATGAAGCAACATTTCATTGAAGAGGCAAATAAGCACATGAAAAGATGTTCAGGTGTTCAGCCTTATTAGCCATTGGGAAAACGCAAATTAAAACCATAGGGAGGCTGGGTACGGTAGCCCATATCTGTCTTCTTAGCACTTTGGGAGGCTAGGAGTTCAACAGGGGGCAACAGGTAATCACACCTCTACCAAAAAAACTAAAAAAAACATTAGCTGGGTGGAGTGGCGAACAACGGTAATCACAGTTACTGGGAAGACTGAGGTAGGAAGGGCCCTTGAATCCAGGAGCTTGAGGTTACTGTGAGCCATGATTGTGCCCCTGCACTCTAGCCTGGGCAACAGAGTAAGACCTTGTCTCAAAATAAAATAAAATAAAATAGGCTTGGTGTCTATGGCTCAAGCGACTAAGGCTCCAGCCACATACACCTGAGCTGGCGGGTTTGAATCCAGCCTGGGCCCGCAAAACAACATTGATGGCTGCAACCAAAAAATAGCCAGGCATTGTGGCATGCACGTGTAGTCCCAGCTACTTGGGAGGCAGAGGCAGGAGAATCACTTGAGCCCAGGAGTTGGAGGTTGCTGTGAGCTACAATGCCATAGCACTCTACCCAGGGCAACAGCTTGAGGCTCTGTCTCAAAAAAAAAACAAACCAAACTTAAAATAAAAATAATTAAATAATCCTCATTGAGATACCACTACACACCTGTCAGTATGGGGAGGGGATGAAAAATGAAAAAGCAGTGACGTCATCACATGCTAGCGAGGCTGCGGAGAACTGACTTGCTTATATATTACTAGTGGGAAGGTAAAATCAGAGTGCTACTTTGGAAAACAGTTTGACAGTTTCTCTTTCTTTTCTTTCTTTTTTTTTTTTGAGACAGAGCCTCAAGATATCCCCCTGGGTAGAGTGCCTTGCCATCACAGCTCACAGCAACCTCCAACTCCTGGGCTCAAGTGGGTCTCCTGCCTCAGCCTCCCAAGTAGCTGGGACCACAGGCGCCCGCCACAACACCAGCTATATATATATATTTTTTTTGGTTGCAGTCGTCATTGTTGTTTGGTGGGCCCAGGCTGGGTTCAAACCTGCTACCTTAGGTGTATGTGGCTGGTGCCTTAGCCATTTGATCCACAGGCACCGAGCCTCTCTTTCTTTTCTTTTCTTTCTTTTTTTTTGGAGACAGAGTCTCAAGCTGTCACCCTGGGTAGAGTACTGTGGCATCACAGCTCACAGCAACCTCAGACTTTTGGGCTTAAATGATTCTCTTGTCTCAGTCTCCCAAGTAGCTGGGTATACAGGTGCCTGCCACAATGTCTGGCTATTTTTGTTGTTGTTGCAGTTGTCATTGTTGTTTTAGCCGGCCCAGGCCAAGTCTGACAGTTTCTTAAAAACCTAAACATGAAACTACTATATGTCACAGAAATTGCACTCTTGCATTTATTCTGGAGAAATGAAGACTTTATATTCATGCAATAATGTGTAAACAGATGTTTACAGTAGTTTTATTTGGTATAGCCCCAAACGGAAACGACTTAGATGTCCTTCAATGGGTGAGTCGTTTCCGTTTCTGTCTTCTAGTTAAAGAAGCTAGACTACTACTCAGCAATGAAAAGGAATGAACTTTTGATACACTCAACACAACCCTCCACAGAATAAGGTTGAGTGGAAAAACCTGATCCCAAAAGGTTACGCACTGAATGATTCTATTTATGCAGTGTTCTTACAGTGACAAACTTATAGAAATAGAGAACAGGCGAGTGGTTTCTAGGGGGTGGTGAGGAAGTGGCTATGAAAGGACAACTTGGGGGAGCACTGTTGGGATGGAAATGTTCTGTAATTTGACAGTGCCAGTATCAATATTCTAGTTATGATATTAATCTCAAAATAAAACAAATTTAAAGAAAGTAAATACAATTATATAAGATCATGGGTAAATCATCGTATTAAAAACAAAGGTATTAAATACTTTAAATTCATCACATCTTAATTATTTTATTATTTTTACTGTCACTTATACTTCTGAAGTTATTTGTGCCTCTTGTCCCTGGATGGTGGACAGATAAAACCCTACTGTGCATCTCCTCCCCATTCTGCACTCAGTGACATCACATTGGTGGTTTGAAATTGGCTATAGTGAGAGTATTTACACCACAGAAATGGGCAGACACTCAGATTAGATCTCCCCTCCTTTCAGGGCTGGTTGCTAAACTTTTTTCAAGGCACCACCACTTATGAGGGGTAGGGAATTCCCCAAATGTAGGACATGGGTTTAGATACTGGGGTACTCCACTCCATAACAAATGTCTATCAAAAATGGATAATGTGGGTGGCAACTATGGCTCAAGGGAGTAGAATGCCAGCCCCATATGCCAGAGGTGGTAGTGGGTTCAAACCCAGCAGCCCTGGCCAAAAACAGCAAAAAAAAAAAAAAAAAAAAAGGATAACGTCTCAGTTATGAGAGGAAGAAGAAGCTGGATTTTCCTTATGCTATTTCCTCTCAACCTCAGAGCTATTCTCATCTTGTACAAGGCAGTTATGGACTGTGGCTGAGGCAGATGCTGGGACAATGGAATCCTGGCTGTTCATGATCTCATTCGAATATTCAGCACAGAAATGGTAGGATGGAGAAACTACAAAGAAAGAAAAATGAAGACTTAGGAATATTCAGATATCTCTACACTTTTCCCTAGACACTGTTGTGTCTACTCTCCATCAAATTCCCATCCTGATCTAGGGACTGCGTAGCTATTAGCTTTGCTCTTCCACAAGCTTTTCCTCCAAGAGGTGGGTCTTTGGGTGGAGTCCCATCAGCCATCCTACCCTGTAACGCAGCTATGAGGATTGTCTGTGGGTCTGAATAGACAAGGAGTGGATGGACATTGGGTATATGGAGTTCTCTTCATCCACAAGGGCTGTTAACCCGTCTCTGGTAGCATCCATGGTCCTCGCTACACCGAGAGGGCCTCTCTCAAGCCAAGGTGTGGCTAACACAGAGCTAGGCAGAAATGAGAGACAGATAGACAGTCCCTTTGAGTCCCTGGGAGCCCCTGAGTTCTTGGTCCCAGCAGCTTGTCCTTCCTAGCAAATTCCATTTTTGGCTTAAGCAAATTCTAGTTGAGTTTTTTGGCATATGCAGCTGAAAAGATTCCAGATAAACACCCACTCCTTACAGAGCCTCCCCTGGTTTGTATAGCTCCTCTTTCCTCTGCTGGCTCGAGTTCTCCATAAACTCTTTGTTTTGGAAATTCTATATATGGTCTAAAACTGCCAGTTACCACCTAAAACCACAGGATCTCCTTCCAATCGAGAGATGTGGTTAACTTAAAGATAAGTGCCAGAGGTCCCCTGAGAAAGCTGAGTGCTTCTGGAGGCTGCATCTAGCCACCGAGTTGAGTCAGAGGCAGGATAACAGCACAATTTTGCTGTTTTATAGCCTGAAAGACACATTTGGACAGGAATTCGCTTTTTTTTTTCAGTATAGAAGAAACCTCCAAAAATAAAGCCAAATGTTTTTGGAAATGTTATGTGGTGGTAAACTGATCGGGTATTAAGACACTTCCCTCTCCAGCTCCCGTATTCCCTGATTTATTTTGGCATCAGAATATCTGTAGTACCACCATTCAGCCACATGTTAATTTTTTGTCTACGCAAGGGTGTAAACTGCATATGGTTTATTTCAATTAGCTTAATTGTTTTTGGTATTTAATAGCTAATTGTCTTAATTAGCTTCCAAAGCACAACAATGCTGACAACGGTAATGACTACATCTTATCCATATGGTTACAGAAGACAGATGACTGCATTTCCCATCCTCGGGCTGTGCGAGTCTCAGGAGGACAGGGCAGATGTGCGAAGGGGAAGATGGAAGTCCTCGAGAGGGCTGGCCTGGCCTTGAATGCAAAAACCTGGATATTAAGAATAAATGAGGAGGTGATGGACAGGGAAATAAAAGAGGAGAATGAAGGATTTATGGAGAACTCGAGTCATCTATTTTCTTAATGTAGATACCATAGAGTGATGCTGGGTGAATAATAAGAAGAATAACAACAAATTTCATGGCGCCAGCAGGCTATATTGGCTCCGATCTGAAGAGGCAATGTTTGAAGACCAAATTGTAGGACATTGAGAATGAGAAATGCCCCACGGTGCAATTTGTCTTAAGAATAGCTGGTACCAGTCAAAGCTTGGGTGACATTTCTCCGGCAAGTCTGGCTCAGAAGTAGTTCCTAGCTAGTGCTTGGCATATATTAGGAGCTTAATATATGTTTTAATCAGCCCCTGTCAGGAAATCCTGTGGGCTCAACCTTCAAAATCTATCTAGAACCTGACACTTAGCATCTCCTTCCCTGAGACTTATCCTGCATCGTCTTTGACCCTGCTGCCTCTACCAGCCTCCCACCGGATCTCTCTGGTTTATCCTTAGTTCCTACAGTTTATTCTCAACATAGCCACTAAAGGAATCCTTTGAAAACAGAAAACATGTCATGCCACGGCTCTGCTCAGCATACTCTTATGGTGCCCGTCTCACGAGGAATAAAAGCCAGAGTCCTTGGTGATGCCTAACGAGGTCCTTCCCATCCTGTATTATTTTTCTGAGCTCATCTCCCCACGGGTGGCCAGGGGCTACTGTAAGGGCAGCACAGAGAGAAAACAATTCCATCATCCTAGAAAGTTCTATACACAGTGCTGTGTTAGGGACTTTACACTGACTAGGGAGCTTTTTCCAAAAATAGCCACATGCAAACTCCCTCAACTCCTGAGTCTTTGCTTAAATGTCACTGTTGTATGAAATCCACCTTGACCTCTCAGTTTACAATCTCAGTCCACAATCCAACTTCCCTTGCTCCGAACACTCCTGCCCCCTTATGTTGTTCAATGTTTTTTACAGCACTTAACACTTTATAGCGTATTCTACTATGATTTATTATATCCATTGATTATTATTGGTCCCCCCGTGAAAATGTATGCCCCAAGAATCGAGTTATTTTTGCCAGTTTTGTTTGCTCTTATATTCCCAGAACCTAAAACAGTGTCTAGCACAGAGTAAGTATTCTCTAAATATTGTTGAGGGAATTAGTTATTGAGCACCTGCTGTTTTCCAGGCTCTCTACTAGACACCAGGGATTCATAGAAAAATAGAACAGAAATGGAGTTTCTGGCTGGGCACCGTGGCTCATGCCTGTAATCTTAGCACTCTGGAGGCTGAGGCAGGAGAATCGCTTGAGGCCAAGAGTTTAAAACTAACCAGAGACACAGAGAGACTCCTGTCTCTACAAAAAAAAAAATTAAAAATTAGCTGGTGGTTGTTATGGGCACTTGTAGTTCCAGCCACTACAGAGGCTGAGTCAGGAGAACAGCTTGATCCTAGGAGTCTGAGGTTGCTGTGAGCTATGATGCCCCTGCACTCTAGCTTGGGCAACAAAGTGAGACTCTGTCTCAAAAGAGAAAAAAACAAAAAAGAAAAGAAAAGAAAAAGAAAAAAAAAAGAAAACTCGGCGCCCGAAGCACAGCGGTTACAGTGCTACCACATACACCAAGGGTGGTGGGTTCGAACCCAGCCCGGCAGGTAAACAACTGTAACAAGAAAATAGCCAGGCCTTGTGGCAGGGGCCTGTAGTCCCAGCTACTTGGGAGGCTGAGGCAAGAGAATCACTTAAGCCCAAGAGTTTGAGGTTGCTGTGAGCTGTGACACCACAACTCTCTACCGAGGGCGACATGGTTAGACTACGTCTCAAAAAAAAAAAAAAAAAAAAAAAAGAGAGAGAGAGAGAGACATAAAATGAGACAAGTAAACAAGTACCTAACGAAATTCTGGAAAGTTTCTGAAGTTCTATAAAAGAAACACAACGTAGAAACGGAGACGTGTGTGTGTGTGTGTGTGTGTGTGTGTGTGTGTGTGTGTGAAGGCAGGGAGACGCTGATGCAGAGAAGCAAAGCTATGTAAGGAACTCGGCAGGGCCCAGTTTGCAGGGAGGGACTGGGCAGTGTTTCAGAGGGAAAGAGCCGGTGCAGAAACCCCCAAGCAGGCCGGAAGGCATGAATGGGTAAGTGCGCATGCTCAGAGAGACGAGTGACTTATGAATCATCACAGATCCGTCACTAAGTGAGGGCTGCCTTCTGAGGTAGTGCTAAGCAAAGTGTGGTCTTGAACCAGCAGCATCCCATCCTCGGGGGTCTTGTTAGAAGCGCAACCTCACGGGGTGGGGGGGGTCACAAGCCCACAGGGGATTCCAGCGCTCACTGCTCCTACAGCACTGGATTCCTGCGTAGAGCCTACACGTGCGGTGGCACCTGATAACCTTTGCTTGAATAAATGAGCGGTCCGAGTAAAAGCCCCCGCCCCCACAGCGCTGCTTCCCTTTTCATATTCTCATTCTTTGACAAAACTCAGATGATCATTATCATGAACACAAAGCAGTGCTTTCTGTGTGGAGCCAGAGGGCACCCCGTAAGTGGAAGAATGGAGAGGGAAATACCTGAGTGTCATAGGAATTCAGAGATTAGATCTAGAAAGGAGGGTGAAAGGCAGTTCTGATAGGGAAACCCAAGCTTTGAAGCTTGGAGAAGCATGGCTTGATCCCAGGAGAGCCCAGCAAGGGCAGTGGTGTGAGAGGAAGTAGGGGGAATGTGGGGAGGTGGAGTGGGCCCTGCCTGGGACAGGTCTCCCCTGCTGGTGTAGGAGATACTCTGTAGTGAAGGGAGCTGGTCTCCTGAGGATTTGAAGGAGGGTCATGTTATTGTCTGGAAAGTGATCTGAATGACAAAATGTCCAGTAGTCTTGGTATTCCATATAGAATCCCTTAGCTACACATGTCATGTTTGAGAGAGCAGGCGGATGTGGGATGGGCACCAGCCAGTACTTTCTTTCCCTCTTTCTCCTCCTCCTCCTCCTCCTCCTCCTCCTCCTCTTCTTCTTCTTCTTCTTCTTCTTCTTTTTCTTCTTCTTCTTCTTTTTTTTATCATCCAGTAATTTCTATATGCCACACACTGGTCTAAGCATTTTACATGCATATGCTCATTCTATCCTTACAACCCAATGACATAGCTACTCTTACTATTTGACCAAGAAGGGGACTGTGGCATAGAGAGGTCAAGTAAGCTGCTTAAGGTCACCCAGCAGTAAGGGTGGGGTGTGTATGGATCCCAGGCAGCCTGTTCTGCTATAGCAGGCAGCCTTGACTATCCTGAGTCTGAAGGACCTTGGGAATAGTTCTCTGCCTTGCTCCTCATCTGGGCCCTTGGTGGCCCTCTTAGGGGGTGGAGAGGGTCCCACTCCTCCCTCCTTTACCCTGTGATTTCTGTGGTCAGCGTGTCAACCAGTAAGTGTTGGTGGCAAAGCTTCATGTTATGCAAATTGGAGCAGGGGGCTATGTGCAGAGTGCCAGGTGGCAAGGGTAGGTTTGGATTTTGTGAGGCCTCAAAGTAATACTATCTTAGGAGACTTCTTTAAGAAAAAGAATACAGGGGTGGTGCCTGTGGCTCAAGGAGCAGGGTGCTGGCCCCATATACTGGAGGTGGAGGGTTCAAACCCAGCCCCGGCAAGAAAAAAAAAAAGAATACAAAAGTGACTTATTTTTGCAAATTTTCTGAAATCATTGGCCATGTAAGTCATACCCTCCCCAGACCCAAGGCTTTGGAGGGGGCATCATTAGCTTCCCAGAAACCCTGCTGCTGGGTCTGGGCCTGGCTTTTCTGGTCATCCCAGAGTGAAAGTCTACAAGATAAGCCTCCTTCTCTTAAAGCAAAAGTCAAGCACATTAATATAGTCCTGGAATCTTTTCCCCAACTCACCAAGCCTGGGAAGGGGGGGTGCCTTCTATCATTTTAGCTTGGAAAAGGTAAGAAAACGCCATTGTCCCTCATTTAGGAAAACAGTAGTTCATTAAAGGGCAAGGAAGTGGGTGGAGAGCTCTGCAGTGTTTGAGTTGAAAGTTAGGACCCTGCTGTTATGAAGTGAGAATTGAGACGTGTGAACTGCCTGCCCAAAGAGGAGCTGGCACTTTCCTGGCTGGGCTCCAAGGGACAGGCTGTCATCCGCTGCAGGAAATGACCCTAACTCCTTCCCCTTCACTGGCTTGGTACTTATTTTAGCTTGTTTCTGCAGGAATTTTGTAAACACAGTCCAATCAGAAAGCGACCTGGCTTCAGCCTCAGCCATGACCTGGCCTTTTATGTAAGTAATTTAGCGGGCAGCAAAGCCAAATACGAGCTCTTATAAACAGATCATTTCCCAGTTCTCCATTTGGGCCACCCGGGCCATGCCAGAAAGTGGTTGTGGCCTGTCCTTAAAGAGGGACATCATCAAGGTGGCTTTAGGAGCGTTAATTGAGAGGTTTATACGGGATGGCTTCAGTCAAGAGGAGCAGAGATACACCAAGGGGAGGCACCTGAGGGTGAGGGGATGAGGGGCAATGGGGGAGTCATGGGTGGGGAGGGGGGAGCAAGTGCATGTATTTTCTACCGTCATGACCTGCTAGAGTCTAAAGAGATGGTAACACATGGTCCCAGCATGTCTACTGTCAATTTCACTGTGATTCTTCAGGGGCTAACACAGGCCATTAAAAGTGCTCACTTGATATTCAAATATTCCCTTTCTCAGTTTTTTTCTCTGTCTGTCTCAGAGGAAATTGACTGTAAATGGCAACTTCACAGACAGTCCTGAGCTTCATGTTGGAGCTAAGCCAGGAGTCCTGGGATTTACAATCATAACCTCTTGGAATTGAACTATTAACTAATCCAAACATGAGTATATTAAGTTGCCAACCCTGGCTTGAGCAATTACCCAAGTCTCCTCTTCAGTCAATAATTCTAAAACGGTTGGAACTGCTGCCTCCTCTTTAATCAGACCCCAACCTGGGGGAGGCAGGGTCTCCTGTTTTTCTGTCTCCCTCAGGTTTTTCTTGAAGGAATTGTAGGGGTCCTCCCATTGTGTGGTAAGGTTTGAAGCCTGAATATGGTAAAGCTGAAGATTTAAACACTGCAGATAAGTGTTTTTTTTTTTCCCCTGAGATAGGGTCTTATTTTGTCACCCAGGCTGAAGTGCAGTGGTGCAGTCATGGCTCACTGTAACCTTGAACTCGTGGGCCCAAGTGAGCCTTCTGCTTCAGCCTCGTGAGTAGCTAGGACTACAGGTGCACACCACCGCACACCGCATCCAGCTATTTTATTTTATTTTTTGTAGATACAGGGGCTTGCTGTGTTGCCAGAGGCTGGTCTCAAAATCTTCCAGCCTTGGCCTCCCCAGGCTCTGGGATTGCAGGTGTGAGCCATCACATCTGGCCAGATTAAGTGTTAAATGTTCACATTTCTTGAATTGTGCCTGATATTTTTAAGCAGGAACATGGCTATTTGAACTAGAAGTAGAGCAATAGGCAGAGGTCACCTAGAAACTGCAGTGAGGAGTGAACTGTATAAGAAATACCTGTTGAAGGTAACATGTGAATAAAGCAGACTGATCTTGAGAGCAGGCTTTGTTTTTACCAAGGTCATGGTATAGTGAATCCTAGTCCTCACTCTAAATGTGTGAGCTTGTCCTGGCACGTCCCCCTTCTGATTCAGGCTGCTCTTGGCTGGTAAAGGGTAGTAGGTGACAGATGCATGGTATTCAGCAGCATCAGGAGAAAGGGACTCAGTCTAGAGTCAGACTGGCTGGGTTTGAATCCTGGCCTCACCAGGTCCTAGGTAAGTGACCTTGGGCAAGTTACTTAATCTCTCCTTTCCTCAGTTTACAAATTTTCCAGGCAGTATGACTGATACCTGCCTTTGGGGGTTGTCATGAGATCTGTGCCTGCACATGGTGTGTATAACTGTTTCTCATTATGGCAATGAATTTCCCTGCAATGGCTCCGATTTATTGAAGAGAAGGTCCCAGTTTGGTGCTAATATGTCGTAAACAACATCTCTTAGCACTCGCTAATCTCCTTTAACAGAAAGCAGGCATTAGTTTTTGAAAGTTAGCTAGAACGTAATCACACTGCTTTTCATTATATTTATTTTTATGGTTACCTCACATTTTACATTAATATGGCAAGTGAGACTGGTTTTTGCTTTATAACAGTGACAAAGTTTTCTTTTCTTTTTTTTTTTTGAGACAGAGCCTCAAGCTGTCCCCCTGGGTAGAGTGCTATGGCTTCACTGCTCATAGCAACCTCCAACTCCTGGGCTCAAGTGAGTCTCCTGCCTCTGCCTCCCAAGTAGCTGGGACCACAGGCGCCCGCCATAATGCCTGGCTATTTTTTTTGGTTGCAGCCATTATTGTTGTTTGGCGGGTCCGGGCTGGATTCGAACCCGCCACCTTAGGTGTATGTGGCTGGTGCCTTAGCCGCTTGAGCCACAGGCGCCGAGCCACAAAGTTTTCTTTTTAAGTAACTTTACTTAAATAAAATGTGAATTGATTGAAAAAATGTCAAGAAAATGGTAGCAACAAGTGTAAAATGAAGAAGGCAAACATTTGGAAAATGGCTGTGGGTGACAGGAATTTGGGAAGCAGTAGTCTAGCGATCTCATCTGAAGGAACTTCCAGCACAGACATCTTTAGACTGAGGATACATTGGGGCATTTTTATGCTCAGGTCGGGGAGCTCCAGTGGGAAGCTCCCTCTGGCCCCTGCCTGGCTTCTTTCTGCCCTTCCATTGTGCATAGCCACAGGGGTGAGTAACTGGGTCAGTCCCTGCCTGCCCATCCCATGCCCATCTCCTTCCCACCCCACCTCTGACTCTGGGATGGAGGTTCCCAGAGGAATCTGGCAGACTGGTACCTGTGTGTGGCATCTGGGAAGTCACAGGACATTAGATCATTGAGATCAATGTTTGGTTAAGCCTGAACTCATGACATCCCTCTCTACCTCTCCAGGCTGCAGACTCCCCTCATCTCCTTTTTGTCTTGGAGACAGAGTCTGGCTCTATTGCCCAGGCTAGAGTGCCTTGGTATCAGCTGAGCTTGCAGCAAACTCAGACTCCTGTCTTTGAACCATCCTCCTGCCTCAGCCTCCTGAGTAACTGGGACTGCAGGTGCCCACCATAACACCTGGGGTCGTGTTCTTGCTCAGGCTATGCAGCGGTGCAGTGATAGCTCACTGCAAACTTGAACTCCTGAGCACAAGTGATCCTCCTGCTTTGGCCTCCCAGAGTGCTAGGATTATAGGCATGAGCCTCCATGCCCGGCCCCTTTCTCTTTCATTTCTCTGCCTTAGCAGTTACTAATTCTGCAAATGTATTCTGTGTGATTACTATCAGTTCAGTGTCTTTCTGTTTATTCTTTGCATTCTCACTGCCCTCCTCTTCAGCCAATTCTTCATTCAATAAATACCAAATGCCTAATGTGTGTTGGCATGTGACCTGTGTCAGCCCAAGCCTGAATCCTTGATCTGGAATTCCTGTCTGGGAGGTCAAGCACAGTGCTGGTCACGCAAGTGGTGCTCAGGAAATGTTGACTGAATTGGTATAAGCGTGTCTCAGTCTTTTCTCTCCTGCTGGTGATGTTTCTGTTGGCTTGGTGGGAAGTAAAGCTCTCCTGAGACCCTGATCCAGCTGGAATCCCTAAAACTTCCCTGAAACTGACATTGCATGGGGCTTAGGTTTGGCGTCTACCCTAGCCCTTCCCTGTCCTCCTAAAGAATCTTGAACTGGGACGGTGAGAGGAGGACTGAGCAGCCATGGCATTCAATTCATTGAGTGCCCAGATGGTCAAATAAACGAAGGCCAAGTCTACAGGCAGCTGACAGGTAGAGCTGCTGCTGGCTCACCAGACATGTTTTTGGTCTTAGGTCTTTGATTATTAAGTCTATCCCTTGTTTGCTTTCTTTAATCATCTGGATTTTTGGAGGATCCTTTTCTGTTAGGAAACCTAAGCTGGTATTTTTATTATGAAAGATAATCGACAAACCATATGGAAATATTTGTGTACTCACACTTGATACCTGTGGGAATAAATACCTTGACGTAAGTAGTGTGTTTTATTAAGATAGATATATTTGTTCCTTGGTCATTGAATAAATAATCAGACAATAGTGCTGTGGGTGCACATTTGAGTTAAAGGGAAGAGAGCTCTTAAGTTTCCCTGACATAGTTTTCAATATAGTTCCCTTGTGGTAAATATTTCTATTCTTGAATAATATGCCATAGTGTTTACAGAAAGATTTCTTATTCAACAGCAAAATGGTCGCGTTATTTTGATTACATTTTTAGTCCTTGGTAATCATCTCATTTTCGTTTTTGCAGAAGAAATTCAGACACCTAACACAATTGCATCTCAACACCAATTCAGATCACCAGGAAGAAGAATTCTGCTGATAGAATTCGGTGAGTCGCGAATACCTTCTTTGCCTACATTGAGTTTCCGCAAATCATCTGTGATTCATAGGTAGCACAGATGTTCCCCGCTGCTGGAAAATGAAGTTTGAAGTTCATGCCAATAAGGAGAAAACTACCTAATTCAAATTCCGAGAATTATTTGACCTAAATCAATTTCAACTTGAGAAAATGGGGTCAACTCTCTGTACCCCACAAGAATCACCCTGGTGATTAAAAAGCAAATCTTGAAGAATTAAATTATGCTGCTGTTCAGTTTTCATATGCATACTTAGGAAAAAAAAAAGCATCAAAGGCTGTGGAAATAACTCAATTTAGTGATGGTGGCAACGCATTGCTGAAAAGGGTTTTCCAGGCAGCAAGCTTTGCTCGGGGGAACTGCTACACACTTCTTTTGGTGTCTGAGAGAAAAGGAGAGGTCTGTCAGATGAATACTTTTATGACTTTCAACCACACACATACAGCTTGAATATCAAATTATTTTAAATGAGAACTTCAAAAAGATCCACCTGTCAAATGAGTTAAAAAAAAAACCCAAACAGCTGCCTAACAGAACAAAGAGATTTTGATTAAAATGCCGGAGATGGGATGGGGTGGGATCCTATTGTACTAGGATTCCCAAGATGCATGTACAAGGTAGGGTTTATCCTCTGACGGAAGTGGGGGTCATTTATTCTGTGGGGGCTGCTATAACAAGCAGGGTAATTTATAAACAACAGAAAATTATTTCTCACTGGAGGCCAAGACCAAGAGAAGGGCACACAGCTCTCCCAAACCTCTTTTATAAGGGCACCAATCCCATTGATGAGAGCTCTACCCTCGTGACTTAGTCGCCTCCTAAACAGGCCCCACCTCTTAATGTAATCTCATTGGTGATTAAGTTTCAACACATGAAGTTTTGGCAGCGGGTGGGGTGGGGAGGAACACATTGAGATCATAGCAGGATGTATGGAACCTCAGGATTTTATTGACAATCTGTCCCTCCTGGCTGTGTAGGTGAAAACACAGGTGTTCTGCCTGCCCTACCCCCATCCTATTCAGTTAGTCTAGACACGTCTTCAGTTAGCGAGTAGCATGGAAAAAAATTAGTGATTGATAAACTGCTCTGGTCTGTGAGATTAACGGAAGACAATGATTTATGTGTCAACCTTCTTAGATGACATTTGCATTTTAAAGGAAGGCTTCAGTACTTTCAGCCCACAGGAATGAGCTAAGGCAGAGATTTTCAGGTGACTGGCTCAGGTTGGGAGATTACTTGCCCCTTTTCTCATACTTTTCATATCAAACAAGCAGACATATATTTATCAAGCTATCTACTGAGTGTGTGGAGAAGAAACTACCTCCAAATGGAAGATTCAAACTCTCGTTCTGTTTCCATTTCACATAATTTGGTTCTCAAGCAGTATGTGTGTGGTTGAGAGTTAGACAATTATTTCTTTGAAAGGATCCCAGTGCACCAGTTGTGATCTGGGTAGTTGGTTGATACAAATTGATCTTCAGGAAACTGGGCACAGGGATATTTGCCCCTGGTTTCTTCTCTCCCAGGGGCAAGATACAGGCTCCTGAAAGTGAAAACGCATGTTGGGGAGCCAAGCTGGGGGGTCTGGTTTCTGGGATGCCAGTTGTTGCTTCTTTTAACTGTGATGCCTCTGCTGTCTAGTGTCTATCTTTGCTGGGTTGCTCAGCCCCTGGTTTGCCCCTAAATCTTGGGAACCTGGAGTGCAATGTGACCCGAGGGGAGGAGTGGTGCCTCGGAGATGGGCAGTCGGGCAGGTGCAGGTCAGCTCCTCCCCACCCATGTCCAACCCCTGGCCCCCGGGGAAGACACCTGCAGCCACACGCCAGTTAGCTCCAGCAGGGTCCTGCCTCTTCCATGCCTCTCTTTTGTCTAGTTTTTCTGATCTCTATTCTCTGGTACCATATCTATTCTCCGACTCTGCTTTATCATGTGCCAGACTCTAAAAAGTTATGTAAGGGCTTCATTAGAATTTAAAAATTTTTCTTCATATAGGTTTAGCACATTTCTTACTTAGCTGTTTGTTTTGTTTTATTTTGTTTTTAACTTTTTTGGACAGCAGCTATTTATATGAATGTTTTTCTTTTATTATTATTATGTCTTCAAATTGGTTGCGGGTGTGTAGCAAGCTATTGAATTTCGTACATACATTTTTATAGCTAGCCATCTTATTGAATTTGCCGATTGATTTTAACAGGTTTTTTTTTTGGTTTTAATTTGAGTCTCTTTGGCTTTCCAGGTGTAGAGCTGAAACCAGTTGCAAATAATTATATTTTCTTCCCCTTTATGTTTATGACATTTGTTCTCACACAGCAACGTGAGAGCAGGCACCCTTCTCCCATCTGTGCGGGTTTTCCATTTGGTTTCTTATGAGGATTCTGCCTCTCTGATTTTGGTTATGATTTGGGAAATGGAATTCTGAGCTGGGCTTTCATTGGTTTTTTAGAGTGGAGCTTAGGGGATTGGGGGATCCTTAGGATTTGGGGGCTACAAGGCTGGTGGCTGCTTAATCCTTTTCTCTGTAGCTATAGCCCATATCCCCATCCTGACTCCTTCTTCTCGGCCCCTCCTCTAGCTGGACTTGCATCCTTGGGAGCTTAGCAAGTGATTTTGGGGGAAAGGAACAAGAAAAAGAGAATGGTTAAAACTTCTAGCATTGTTTCAACGGCTTGATTTTTATAGTTAGGGAAATACCTTATGGATATGGTCTATTTTTACATTAAAAAATGCAACTCAAGTATTTTTCAGGTGCCATTAACAGAAATCAAAATCAAGTCAGCTTAGATTTTTATTTGTTTGTTTATTTTTTGTCTCAAGCTGTCATCCTGGGTAGAGTGCCTTAGTGTCATGGCTCACAGCAACCTCAACCTCTTAGGCTTAAGCGATTCTATTGCCTCAGTCTCCCAAGTAGCTGGGAACACTGGTGCCCACCACAACGCCTGGCCATTTTTTTTGGTTGCAGTTGTCATTGTTGTTTTTTAGCTGGCCCAGGCTGGGTTTGAACCTGCCAACCTCTGTGTATGTGGCCGGCGCCCTACCCACTGAGTTATAGTGCTGCAGAGTCAGCTTAAATTGTTTTTGTTGTTGTTGCAGTTTTTGGCTGGGGCCGGGTTTGAACCCGCCACCTCAGGTATATGGGGCCGGTACCCTACTCCTTTGAGCCATAGGCACTTCCCAAGTCAGCTTAAATTTTAAAAAGATGACTATCCTGACTCCTGTAACCAAGCTGTAGGAAGGAAGGTTGGGTTGTTGTTTACTTTACTGGTGCTCAATTTCCTCTCATTCCTGCTCCCTTTGAAGACTGACTTAACTCTTTCAGGCTGTCCTGTCCCCTAAAGCTGGTGCTGTGATGTCAGCAGCTCTGGACTGCCATCTTTAAAGGAAGAACAACTGTCTGCTGAGCTCTCGGTACGTGCCAAGCATTATTTAAGGTATGTGAATTGGTGGTCTTGTTTAATCCATAGCACGAACCTGTGAGGTGGGTAAAGTTATCCTCATTTTACAGATGAGGAAATGGGGCCCTCCGTGAGAAACCTTCCCACGCTTGAAAACCCAGTAAAGAGATTTGGAACTTGAGTTATTTTGACTGAAGAGCCCTTATGTCCTCCTGCCTTGTCTCTTGAGAGCAGAGTGAAAAGAGCTCCCCCACTTACTCCTGTTGGAAATATTCCTGAGAATGGGCTCTGGTTGCCTGAGAGCAACCTGTCCTCGGATCAGTCACTGATGTCAAAAGGATAGTCTGTAGGATCAGACAGGCCTGTGTCACTTGGCCATCCCAGGGCTTTGGTGAACCAAATGAGATGAAGCTGCTTCCCAAATTAGGAGAGGGGGAAAGGTGTCGTTTGAGCAGGCAAAATCACAAATGGCCTCTTTCCCAAACCAGAAACTCCACTCTGGACCAGCTATCCCCATGCACTGGGGAACAAAGCGGGCCCATTCCTGCCATTCCCTCTCTCACAAATGCCCTTTTCTCCTACGTCCTGGTAGCGTGTTCCTTCCTTCTGTGTGTAGCCTCTTTCTTTAGACAGCATTGAGCTTCCTCTCTCCCGCTGATTTTAGGGAGTAGCTCTACAGATTTCTTCAGCCATTTGATTGATGAGAGGGTGGTTTTATAATCTGGAGGAGAAAGGAACAGCTTCCTCTGCTCACTTTTCCGTGATCTTGCTCACACCTTGGAGCTTTCCAGCTGAGGGAACTTTGCTGGGGAACAAAGCAGTTCAAGGTGCCTGTGCCAAGACATTAGCATAGTCTGCCCCAGGCAGAGGCGCTGCTGGAGTGCTCCATCTGTTTTTGCCAAGTTCCCTTATGTAAGTGACAGCTGAGGGTATCTGTTAAGAAGCATAGTGTTGGTGAATGATGTGTCTTAATAGAGGAGCAATGAGACACAGCAGCGAGCTTTGTGGGAGCAGATTTTTTGCTGGAGGGTAATTTGGGGGTGAAGAGGTGTTTCAGAGGAATAGCAACTAAGGTGGAGTGGGAGGAATGGTGACAAGAAGCCTCTTTTTGTTTGCGAAGCTTTGCCAGCCAGTGTGAATTCTCTGGGCGCCTCTGGTGGGGCAGGGAGGACATGTCCTGAGAGACAATCCCAGGGAGTTTGCTGAGGCCATCCCCTACCGCACCTGTCTTCTTCCATCCAGGTCGGAGAGCAGCTTATTTCTAGCCTTCTGGTGACTCTAGATATTATCTCCAAGCTTAGCAGAGATAATATCCACTTGGTCAGTGTGGTGGTTGTAACGTGTGGCTCCAAAATTCTTTGGTGCTCTTCCTATCAAGAGGTTGGATCTGGGAGGCTTCCTCTTGCTTCTGCTTTGATCAGCAGAGCTTGGTGGAAGAGCTCTGTCAGAAAAGGCCATGCACGTGGTTTCCACGTGGTGTTCTCCCAGTGCGTGGTCTCTAGAGACTCCCTCTTAGAAAGTCTTCTCTCAGAACTCAGCCGCCACATTGTGAGAAGCCCAACACACATGGAGAGGCCAACTGGACATGTGCTGGCCGGTTCTCAGACACCCCAGGCCAATCACCAGACATGTGAGTGCAGACGCCTCCTTAGAAGCACAAGACATCACAGAGAGGAGAAGACCCAACCTCACTGTGCCTGAATTCCTATAGAATTTGAAAGCAACCCAAATGGTGGTTGTCTTATGCTATAAAGTCTTGGGTGTTTATTGTATAACAAAGATAATGAGAACAGTCACTCTCTTGATATCAACTACAACCAAGGACTCTCAGAACCTTCTTTAGCTTCCTAGTGCCAGAGAGTCTGGAGTTGTGTGAGATTCTGGATAGAGTAGAGTTCTTTGTAAGAAACTGGGATTCTGGCTCAGCGCCTATAGCTCAACCGGCTAAGGCGCCAGCCACGTACACCTAAGGTGGCGGGTTTGAATCCCCAGCCCGGACCTGCCAAACAACAATGACGGCTGCAACCAAAAAATAGCCGGGTGTTGTGACAGGTGCCTGTGGTCCC
>CAUYQS010127169.1:0-12029 GCA_963574585.1 Otolemur crassicaudatus
ACAGGCGCCCGCCACAACGCCCGGCCATTTTTTGGTTGCAGCCATCGTTGTTGTTTGGCGGGCCTGGGCTGGGGATTCGAACCCGCCACCTTAGGTGTATGTGGCTGGCGCCTTAGCCGCTTGAGCCACAGGCGCCGAGCCCCTTCTATTCTTTAGATACTTTGCTAAGAAGAATATGTTCCAGTTCCATCCATGTAAACACGTAAGAGGTAAAATCTCCATCTTTCTTTAAGGCTGCATAATATTCCACCTAAGAAAGTTTTTACTGACTTTTTTTTTACTGTTTTATTTGATATCCTTTCTCTAGTTATTGTCTTTTATAACAGTAACACTTTTTTTTTTTTTTTTTTTAACCCTGGGCAGAGTGCCGTGGTGTCATACTCACAGCAAACTCCAACTCTTGGGCTCAAGTGATTCTCTTGCCTCAGCCTTCCAAGTAGCTGGACTACAGGCGCCAATCACAATGCCTGGCTATTTTTAGAGATAGGGTCTTGCTCTGACTCAAGCTGGTCTCAAACCTGTAAGGTCAGGGCAATTCACCGGCCTTGGCCTCCCAGGATTATAGGTGTGAGCCACCATGGCTGGCTGACAACAGTAACACTTTGCATGTAATTCTTGGAAATATTTTACAACACTTCTTTCCCGACGAGGGATCATCTATTTTCTCAGCTTTACAAACTGGTGAGAGGTTCTGGGGAACCTGTACCCATACCTGTATCTGAAGGAGGAGCCCCGGCTGAAGAAGACAGCTTTTGCTTTAGGCTTAGGTTGATCAAAAAGTCTAAAAAAAGTGTGATATTCCACACAAATCTTCCAGAAGTTCTTACATTCATCTCTACTACTCAACAAAAATTCTAATGTGTCCTGGTAAGGTCCCTAGAAACAAAATGCAAAGATTTAAGTAATTAATTCAAGAATAAAGTACTGGAGAAGAGAATGTAAATTTAGGAAGCAGATCACGTAACAGACAATTCCAAAATTAAAACTTAGGAGCTTTTTTCTAAAAACTGTATATAAAGACTTCTGGTTCCATTTACTTAATTAAAAAAACCACATATATGTATATTCTCTGAAGAAATAGCAGAAAAATGAAGTCCTTCACAATTACACATTATCAACATTCTGAGTGTTTTTGAGAACCACTCTTTTTCCAAATTATGGCATCTTTCCATGCCAGTTGACATATTTATATGTTATTACTGAATCAGATCGTTATACAGAGGAACAGCTGAGTAAAGGAGGAGATAAAGAAGAAAATCATCAGATTCCTCAAACAAAACAACAGTGAAGCCACAAGCTATCAACACCTGTGGGGGTGGTACCTGTGGCTCAGTGGACAGGGCGCCAGCCACAAACACCCAGGCTACTGGGTCTGAATCTGGCCTGGGGCCAGCTAAACAACAAATGACAACTGCAACAAAAAAATAGCCAGGTGTTGTGGCAGGTGCCTGTAGTTCCAGCTACTTGGGAGGCCGAGACAAGAGAATTGCTTAAGCCCAAGAGTTTGAGGTTGCTGTGAGCTGTGATGCCAAAGCACTCTACCGAGGGCGACACAGTGAGACTCTGTCTCAAAACACCCCAAAACCCAAAACCCAAAAACCCTGTGGGATACTGCAAAAGCAGTTCTAAGACGGAAATTTATCACATTAAATGCCCATATCTGGGCGGTGCCTGTGGCTCAGTGAGTAGGGTGCCAGCCCCATATACTGAGGGTGGTGGGTTCAAACCCAGCCCCAGTCAAACTGCAACAAAAAATAGCTAGGCATTGTGGTAGATGCCTGTGGTCCCAGCTACTCATCAGGCTGAGGCAAGAGAATGGCCTAAGTCCAGGAGTTGGACGTTGCTGTGAGCTATGATGTCACAGCACTCTACCCAGGGGGATAGCTTGAGGCTTTGTCTCAAAAAAAAAGAAAACAAAAGAACCATTCAGGTTAATGAAATAAAAATTTGGTTGTTTGAAAAGATAAATAAAATCGATAAAACTTTGGCAAGATTAACTCGAGACAGAAAAGTAAGATTTCTGTTTTTTTTTTTTTGAGACAGAGCCTCAAGCTGTCCCCCTAGGTAGAGTGCCGTGACATCACAGCTCATAGCAACCTCCAACTCCTGGGCTCAAGCGAGTCTCCTGCCTCCGCCTCCCAAGTAGCTGGGACCACAGGCACCCGCCACAACGCCTGGCTATTTTTTTTTTTGTTGCAGCCATCATTGTTGTTTGGTGGGCCCGGGCTGGATTCAAACCCGCCACCTTGGGTGTACGTGGCTGGTGCCTTAGCCACTTGAGCCACAGGCGCTGAGCTGAAAAGTAAGATTTCTAACAACTCCAATCAGAAATGAAAAAGGGGAAGTAACAACAGATACCACAGAGATACAAAAGATCATCTCTGATTACTACAAAAATCTCTCTACCCAGAAATTTGAAAATGTGGAGGAAATTTCTAGACTTAATCAGAGGAAACAGAACTCTTGAAGAGGCTGATATCAAGCACCAAAATTTCAATAACAATAAAAAAGCTTCTAACAAAAAAAGTCCTGGACCAGATTTTATTTTAAAGAAAATTTTTGTGGTTTTATTGTATCATGAGGCATTGAAAAATCTGAACAAATCAATATCTGGATGGTGAGGCAGCTGCCTTTTCCTTCATTTCTTTGGGTTATTAGAGCAACTTGTCAGTAGATTAAAAAAAATAAGGACAACCTTTTGCATTACTTAAGTCTTTCCAAGGCATGTGCTGGTAACAACGCAAACTTCTCTGGTCAGATGCAACTAGTCTAGTGTCCAAACATCATGCACAGCACCTTGGTGGCAGCGCACACTGCACTCACTTCCACTGCAGGCTTGCTCACTGTGTATGATATCTGGAGCATCTGCAGGAGTGTGAATAGTGTTAGGAAGAGGAGGGAGGAGGAAACAGCATGAGTGCCTGGCTAGGAGGAGATCAGCTGAAGTTGTGCAGGGCAAGCCTGAATATGTCATTGGTGCAAACCCAAGCATGTTCTTTGATAGAAACATCTGGTGGAACCCCATGATGGGATCTTCATCAGCCTTAACCTGGCCAACAACCATGCTGATGATGCAACTATCTGGCGTAAGCTGGTGTTCTTGTGCCATGATGCTGTGCTGGATTTTCTGGAAAGGAAGGCTAGACAACTTCTCCATAATGGCAGCTTTCTCTGGAATTGCTGCACTTCCCATGTAAGGCATGACGCATCAATGTAAGTTGCGCCTAGTTGGGTTCTATCGTTATCAAATAACTGGTAATAATGCTGAATACAGCTGGATCCAATCTGTTCCGAAATTGGCTTGTCTTCCATTCTGGAGTGTCACCCAGGCTTGTTGAGACCTGAGGGACTGGCATGATGGCAGCGGCCCAGAGCGGTCTGCCTGGCCTAGATGGTTTTACACCAAAATTCTTCCCAACCTTCGAAGATGAGCTTGTACCTATACTGAGGAACCTATTCCAAAACACTGAGAAGGAAGGAACCTTCCCCAACATGTTCTATGAAGTAAATATCATGCTGATACCCAAACCAGGCAAGGACCCAACAAAAAAACGACAGATTGATTTCATTAATGAATATCAGTGTAAAAATACCCAATAAAACTTGAAAATAGAATACAGTTACATGATAAAAAAGTTACACATCATGATTAGGTGGGCTTTATCTCAGGGATATAAGGCTAGTTCAACAAATGCAAATCCATAAATATAATTTACCACATAAATAGAAGCAAAAAAAAAAAAAGGCCATATAATTGATCCTCCTGATAGATGCACAAAAAAGTATTTGACAAAATTTAGCATCTTTTTCTAGTAAGAACACTTAAAAAAAAAATAGGCATAGATGAGACATTTCTTAAACTGATTGAAGCCATCTATGACAAACCCACAGCCAATATCATACTGAATGGAGTAAAACTGAAAGCTTTTCCACTTAGACCTGGAACCAGACAAGGATGTCCACTATCATCATTACTATTCAACATAGTGCTAGAAGTTCTGGCCAATGCAATCAGGAAAGAAAGGATATTAAGGGTATTCATGTGGGGACAGAGAAAGTCAAACTTTTACCCTTTGCTGATGATATTACACTCAGAAACCCTAGAGACTCAACCATGAGACTCCTGGAAATGATCAAGGATTGTAGTAATGTCTCTGGGTAAAAAGTCAATGTCCATAAATCAGTAGCCTTCATATATGCCAAAAGTCAAGCTGAGAATCAAATCAAAGACACAATTCCCTTCACAGTATCTTCAGAGAAAATGAAATACTTGGGAATATATCTAACAAAGGAGGTGAAGAATCTTTACAAAGAGAATTATGAAACCCAAAGAAAAGAAATAGCAGAAGACATTAACAAATGGAGGAACATACTATGCTCCTGTCTGGGAAGAATCAACATATTAAAATACCTATACTTGGCTCAATGCCTGTAGCGCAGTGGGTAGGCCACTAGCCACATACACAGAGGCCAGTGGGTTTGAGCCTGGTGTGGGCCTGCTAAACAACAACAAATGCACCCAAAAATAGTTGGACGTTGTGGCAGGGGCCTGTAGTCCCAGTTACTTGGGAGGCTGAGGCAAGAGAATTGCTTTAGCCCAAGACTTGGAGGTTGCTGTGAGCTGTGATGCCATGGCACTGTACCAAGGGCAACATAGTGAGACTCTGTCTCAAAAATAAAATAAATCAATAAATAAAATGTCTGTACTACTCAAAGCAATCTACATATTTAACACAATCCCATTAAAACACCAACTTCATCCTTTGAAGAACTTGAAATAGCTCTTCATTTCATATGTAACCAGAAAGAAACCCAAATAGCCCACATAATTCTAAGAAATAAAAACAAGGGTGGCACCTATGGTTCAAAGGAGTAGGGCGCTGGCCCCATATGCTGGAGGTGGCGGGTTCAAACCCAGCCTTGCCCAAAAATTGCAAAAAAAAAAAAAAAAGAAAAAAAAAAGAAATAAAACCAAATCTGGAGGCATTATGTTACCAGACTTTAGGTTATACTAAAAGTCCATAGTGATCAAAATATCATGATATTGGTATAAAAACAGAGCCATAGATATTTGGAACAGAATAGGAACCCTAGAGATAAAACTAGACTCATATCACCATTGGATTTTTTTTTTTAGACAGAGTCTCACTTTGTTGCCCTCGGTACAGTGTCATGATGTCATAGCTCTTAGCAACCTCAAACTCTTGGGCTCAAGTGGTTCTCTTGCCTCAGCCTCCGCAGTGACTGGAACTATGGACACTGGCCATAACACCTGGCTTTTTTTTGGAGACAGTGTCTCACTCTTGCTTAGTCTGGTCTCCAACTCTTATGTTCAGGCCATCCACCCATCTCAGCCTCCCAGAGTGCTAGAATTACAGGCATGAACTACCTGTGTGGCCAAAGAATTCCTTTACCTTTTTCACAAGATGGCACCAGAAGTGAAGAAGGAAGCTCCTGCCCCTCCCAAAGCTGAAGCCAAAGCAAAGGCATTAAAGGTCAAGAAGGTAGTGCTAAAAGTCATCCACAGCCACAAAAAAAAGAAGATCGGCACATCACCCACCTTCTGGCAGCCAAAGACTCTGAGGCTCCGGAGGCAGCCCAAATATCCTTGGAAGAGCACTCCCAGGAGAAACAAGCTCGACCACTATGCCATCATCAAGTTCCCCCTGACCACCGAGTCTGCCATGAAGAAGATAGAAGACAACAACACACTTGTGTTCATTGTGAATGTCAAAGCCAACAAGCACCAGATCAAACAGGCTGTGAAGAAGCTCTGTGACATTGATGTGGCCAAGGTCAACACCCTGATCAGGCCTGAAGAAGAAGGCTTATATGTTCAACTGGCTCCTGATTATGATGCTTTGGATGTTGCCAACAAAATTGGGATCATCTAAACCAAGTCCAGCTGGCTAATTCTAAATTTATAACTTTTCACTATAAAAACAACAACAACAAAGAATTCCTATTTAATAAGTGGTGCTGGAGGTACTGGTAAGCCACATGTAAAAGACCGAAACTGGACCTGCACCTCTCACTACTTATAAAGCTTAACTCATGCTAGATTAAAGATTTAAATCTAAGACATGAAAATTCTAGAAGAAAGTGTGGGAGAAACTCTTAATGAAACTGGGCTGGGGAAAGATTTTATGAAGACGACCCTACTGGTAATAGCAGCAATGACAAAAATAAATAATTGGGATCTGATCAAGCTCAAAAACTAAAAACTGTGCAGATAAGGACACAATAAACAAAGCAAACACGCAATCTTCAGGGAGAAGACATGTGCATGTTAAGAATCTGACAAAGGGCCAATAACCAGAATCTACAAAGAACTCAAGCAAATCATCAAGAAAAGAGCTAACAACCCAACTAATCACTGGGCAAGAGACGTGAACCAACCTTCTCCTAAAAAGACAAATGGCCAACAGACACAAGAAAAAATGCTCATCGTCCCTAATCCTCAGAGAAATGCAAATCAAAACCACCCTGAGATATCACCTAACTCCAGTGAGAACAGTCCACATCACAAAGTCCCAAAGTTGAAGGTGCTGGTGTGGATGTGGAGAGAAGGGAATTTTCATCTTGTACTTCTAGTAGGAGTGCAAACTAATATAGTCTCTTTGGAGAGAAGGGTGGTGGATCCTCAAAGAGCTAAAAGTAGACATTCCACATTTCAATTACTAGGTATCCACTCAGAAGAAAAAAGTCATTTTGGCCAGGCTCGGTGGCTCACGCCTGTAGGACTGCCCTGAGATCACAGGTTCAAGACCAGCTTGAGCAAGGGTGAGACCTTGCCTCTAACAATAGCTGGATGCCTGAAGTCCCAGCTACTTGGGAGGCTGAGGCAAGAGAATCGCTTGAGCCTCACAACTTGAGTTGTGAGCTATGACACCACAGCACTCTACTAAGGGTGACAAAGTGAGACTGTCTCAAAACAAAAAAAATCATTTTATCACAAGGACAAGTGCACTTGAATGTTTATAGCAGCTCAATTCACAATCACAAAGATATGGCAACAACCCAAGTGCCCATCAACCCAGGAATGGATTAATAAACTGTAGTCTATGTGTATCATGGAATACCTATTCAGCTATAAGAACGATGGAGACTTTACATCTTCTGTATTTATCTAGATAGGAGTTAAAGAATGTTTTCCCTAGTAAAGTATCTGAATAATGGAAAAGCACACATCCTACTCAATACTAATTAGGAACTAGAAGAACCATTATATGCCCTCACGAGAGAAAAACACAATTAAATTTAAGTAGGGGGAGAGGGAGGGATGGAGTTTGGTAAGCTCTTACCCAACAGGTACAATGTAGGGGTATATGGCACAGCTTCTGGGTGAAGGATTCAACTACCTCAGATGCTACCTAGCAAATGCAAACAATGTAAGCCAATCATATGTACTTTTATATTAATCCAAAATAAAAAAAGAAATCTAGGATGCTCTGATGTCCAGGACATGCAGTTTTCAGGCTTGAGAATATTATGGAGGAACCACTGCATCTTCTCCCATAGTTACTCCTTAGGATAAATTCCTAGAAATGGAATTCTGAGCCCAAAGAACAATGTGTGGGGTTTTTTTTTTTTTTTTTTGCCATGAATACTCTAGCACAGAACACAATATACAGTTTTCAACCTTCTGATGTATCTCACCAAATTATTTTCCAGAAATACTATAATACTTTGATCCCTACTTTAGTCTTAAAAATATAAGTGGAGATTTAAAATGTAACTTTGCTAAGTGCAGATACAAGTACATTCTGAGCTGGGAAATGCCATACTATTCCAATTCATAGTTGCTTTGGTGAATTGAGCAATAATTCTCTTCTTTCCCTATTGAGGCAAAAATATACCTTCTTTACCACATAGGAAGGTAGGCTAGTGTTAACTTGGAGTGCTCAGAGTTGTTACAAAAGAGATTAAGCAAATACCAAAGGTAACTGTAGGGCACAAGAGATGTCTTAATACTTCCTTGAGGCAACAGGCTTACACCAGCCCTAACTGCTTTAACTGTCCTATAGGACCTCTTAGCTAATTGTAACACTAAACTCTGCTCAGGAAGTAATTATATGATCATCAGCAATACATGGGTTATCCAAAGGCAAGGACGATTACACTGGCAGGCGTGATGTCTCATATGTGAACACGCGGTAACATAGGGAAAGAGCTCTGAGTTTCGCTCACAGGGAAAGGGTTCAGGGTGACAAAACAGGCGGGCTGTGTGGGATTTACTCTCTGGAGAGACCCTGTGCTGCTCAGGAGCAAGTGTCCTGTGTCAGAAACCTCCAACAAAGGCATCTAACTCGCTGAGCTGGGCTGGTCTGAGTCATTTGGTCTCTCATCTCTAACTCATCTTGGACCGAGGTTTTTCTCTAATGTCCCGGGATTTTCCTAAAACACTTACCTTCTCTGAATAACTGCAAGAAACAATTTTTTTACTCATGAAGAAAAAAGCATCCTTTTACTTGCACTTTGTATGTTATCTGAATCATAAGCCATTCTTTCAAGCTTTCTGTCAAAGGAAAGCATACATACATGCTGCTCGAACTGCTAAGAGCCCTCGAGAGCTGGGCAAAGCCTTTGTTCCCACTGGTGCCCACGTGCTTTAAATCCCCTTCAACCCACAGTGCATCTGGGCTGGTGCAGGCACTGCTGTCTCTTAAGCTCCAGGCCCACAGTGGCTCAGTTGATGTACTTTTTATTTAACTCCTTTGTACAATAGAAATGTTAACGATTTGAACATCTCTGAATAATCTGAAGTCATTATTTTCCCAAACATCAGACTATTTAGGCATTTTAAAAAAAATTGTTACTCACTTCAGTAAATTCATATGTAATTTGTATTGGCTGGCAATCTCTAAAGAAAGGAATATTTATTTCCTGATAATCAAGCCTTTTCAATTAGAGCTCCGAGGAGATTAGTTTCTGAGTCAAAGACCCAGGAGAGTACTGGGGCTGCCCCTCACCTCAAAGCTCTCACACTAACTTGCTATAGGCTTCAGATATTTTGAGTACTTTATTAAACAATTTGTTCTCTGAGCCGGGCGTTGTGGCGGGCACCTGTAGTCCTAGCTATTTGGGAGGCTAAGGCAAGAGAATCACCTAAGCCCAAGAGCTGGAGGTTGCTGTGAGCTGTGACACCATGGCACTCTACCAAGGGTGACAAAGTGAGACTCTGTCTCTTAAAAAAAAACAAAAACAAAAAAACAATTTGTTTTTTACTTTGTTACCTATAAAACAAGGAGGCTGTGATAACCAATGGCCCCTGGAAGCCTGTCAGACAATGAAACCTGTTGAGCCTGAAATCCCAGAGGTGGTGCTCAGGGATATGGGCGACAAAGTTCTTGGAGAAGGTTATTGTGACCAGTAGGGCAGGCTGTCCTTAAATTCTTGTGTGTGGGTGAAACGATTTACAAAGTAGCTTGACAAAAATGCTCGATAGACCAGCACAATAAACTCTTTTTTTTTTTTTGGAGACATAGTCTCATTACGTCGCCCTTGGTAGAATGCTGTGGCATCACAGGCACTGGCCACAATGCCTGGCTATTTTTTGTTGTTGTTGTAGTTATTATTGTTGTTTAGCAGGCTTGGGCTGGGTTCAAACCTGCCGGGCCCCTGTGTATGTGGGTGGCACCCTAACCACTGAGCAATGTGGGCTGAGCCAATAAATTCTTTAACTGTTCAAAATAATACTTACATGAACCTCTGGATGGAGTTTGATAAGAAACCGTTTCCTCTTGAAGCTTAGTTTACGAACCTTAGACCAGTTGAAGGTGTTGATTTTGGTGGTCCCCTGAAATTCAGGAGAGAGTCATTTGTAGCACATCTGCAACCTATATACACATCCCTTTCTCATGAAAGAGAGAATATTCAAATTATGTCCTTGACAAACAGCAGCCCACTGTTGTTATTTTACCACTATATAGTATCTAGAATGACTGAATAAGTGTCAATAACTAAACATATTAATCTATTTTAGAAAGATAACTTGATTTCCTTGATAAAGCTTTATCATAATTTTTTTTGTCCTTTTTTTTTTTTGGTTGAGACAGAGTCCCACGCTGTCACCCTGGGTAGAGTGCTATGGCATGATAGCTCACAGCAACCTCTAACTCAGGCTTAAGCAATCCTCTTGCCTCAGTTTTTCTATTTTCAGTGGAGATGGGGGTCTCAGAGCTCTTGCTCAGGCTGGTACTGAACTTTTAAGCTGAAGCAATCCACCACCTTGGCCTCCCAGAGTGCTAAGACTACAGGCGTGAGGCTTTGTTCCTGGCCATGTTTTTTTTTTTTCCTTCTTTTCCGGGTGGGCCCAGAACTGCTTGCTAGAGCCATGAGGGCCCTGAGGGGGCTGGCAGAAGAGTCCCTGGCTCTGGTCAGGCCCAGAACTGCTTGCTAGTGCGTGCGTGTCCTGTGGGCAGCGGTGGAGGAGTCCCCAGCTCCGGGTGGGCCCAGAACTGCTTGCTAGAGCCACATGTGCCCCATGGGGGCTGGTGGAGGAGTCCCTCACTCTGGTTGGGCCCAGAACTGCTTGCTAGAGCCGCGTGCCCTGTGGGCGGCAGCAGAGGAATCCCCAACTCCAGGTGGGCCCAGAACTGCTTGCTAGAGCCATGCATGACCTGCAGGCAGCTGCAGAAGAGTCCCCAGCTCCGGGTGTGCCCAGAATTGCCAGAGCTGTATGCTCCTGGCATCCCTGACCAGTTGCCCAAGAACTATGAGAGAGGACGGTCAGTTGAGAGGGAACCACACTAGAAAAGCGGTACCCCGAGGCGAAGAGCAGCAGCCACAGCAGTGGGAACAACAAGGCTCATACCCCTCAGGCTCTTCCAGACAGACATGCCCCTCTCTGGGCAACCAGAGGAAGCTGGCATCTTCTCCAGTGGAGGCCGCTGACTGAAAGGTTCTGGTACGGTCCTCACATGGTGTAAATTCAGCATGGGGCGGAATCAGCGGAAAAACTCTGGTAATTCGAATAGCCAGAATAGATCAACTTCCCCAAGGAAGGATGGGGCAGATGCAATTGAAGATCCCATCCATAAACAGATGGCTGAGATGTCAGAAATCGAGTTCAGAATTTGGATAACGAATAAGATTAACAGAATGGAAGAGAGGAGGGAATTAGAATTTCAAGAAATGATTCAAAAGATGTCTCAAGAAATTATTCAAAAGATTTCTCAAGAATTCAGTGATTTCAAAGATAAAATGACCAAAGATTTTGAAACACTGAGGCAAGAGATTGCAGCCCTCAAAGATCTGAAAAATATGGTAGAATCCCTCCGTAACAGAATGGACCAGGCAGAAGAAAGGATCTCTGACATTGAAGACAAAGCTTCTGAATGTTCCCAAGCACACAAGGATGAAGAGAAATGGAAAGCAAAAATGGATCACTCTCTCAGAGAGCTCTGGGATAATTCAAAGAAAGCTAATATTTGTCTTATAGGAATCCCTGAAGGCTTGGAAGCATGCCACCTCCCAAGACTTAGCCAGAATGAAGTGGAAATGTTGAACAGGCCTATGTCAAGTTCTGAAATAGCATCAACTATCCAAAATCTCCCTAAAAAGAAGAGCCCGGGACCATATGGCTTCATGTCAGAATTCTCCCAAACCTTTATAGAGGAACTAGTACCTATACGACTTAACCTTTTCCAAAAGATAGAAAAAGACAGAATAATATCCAAAACATTCTATGAAGCAAACATCACTTTGATCCCCAAACCAGGAAAAGACCCAACAAAGAAAGAAAATCATCGACCAATATCACTAATGAATGTTGATGTGAAAATATTCAACAAGATCCTAACCAACAGGCTTGGCGCCTGTGGCTCAATCAGCTAAGGCGCCAGCCACATACACCTAAGGTGGCAGGTTCGAATCCCCAGCTTGGGCCCGCCAAACAACAATGACGGCTGCAACCAAAAAACAGCCGGGCGTTGTGGCGGGCGCCTGTGGTCCCAGCTACTTGGGAGGCTGAGGCAGGAGACTCGCTTGAGCCCAGGAGTTGGAGGTTGCTGTGAGCTGTGATGCCA
>CAUYQS010127170.1:0-10541 GCA_963574585.1 Otolemur crassicaudatus
CTTGAGCCCAGGAGTTGGAGGTTGCTGTGAGCTGTAATGCCACGGCACTCTACCCAGGGGGACAGCTTGAGGCTCTGTCTCAAAAATAAAATAAAATAAAATAAAATATATATGTGCTATGTTGGTAGGTGCTGAAGACAGGAAACAAAGGAGAGGGCGGGAGACAAGGGGGACAACCAATGCAAGGGCCACACAGCAGATGCTAAGTGAGCAGAGGACCTATGGTGGGGATGGGGACAGAGTGGGAATGGAGGGGGCAGAGAGAGGACTTTAGCTTTTATTCTTAGAGAGCTATGAGGCATAGCAGATTTGTGAGCAGAGCAGCCTGCTCTGATGTGGGGTTTAATAGGATCCCTCTGTCTGCCACGTGGGGAACAAACTCAGGGGGGCCAGGGTGGCAGCCATGAGACCAGGGAACTAGACTACTGCAAAGGCCCAGGTGATGTTGATGACAGCTGGAACTGGGGGTGAGGGCAGGGATAGAAGGGGTGAGAAGTCATCAGATTCTGAATCTATTTGGAAGATAAAAACAGCAGGCTGGCAAGGTGGTAATCCCAGAACTTTGGGAGGCCAAAGAGGGGGCATTGCTTGAGGCCAGGAGTTTAAAACCAGCCTGGGCAACACAGTGAGATCTCACCCTTATAAAATATATATATATATTTTGAGACAGAGTCTAACTCTGTTGCCCAGGCTAGAGTGCTATGGCATCAGCCTAGCTCACAGCAACCTCAAATTCCTGGGCTCAAACGATCCTCCTGCCTCAGCCTCCCAAGTAGCTGGGACTATAGGTGCCCACCATAATGCCTGGCTAATTTTTCTATTTTTAGTAGAGACAGGGTCTTACTTTGCTCAGGCTGGTCTCAAACTCCTCAGCTCAAGCCATCCTCCTGCCTCGGCCTCCCAGAGTGCTAGGATTACAAGCATGAGCCATGAAACCTACCCTACAAAATATTTTTTATAACTTAGATGGCTCTAATAGCCCCAGCTACTCAGGAGGGTGAGGCAGGAGAATCTCTTGAGCCCAGAAGCTCAAGACTGCCGTGAGCTATGATGATGCCACTGTACTCTACCCTGGGTGATAGAGCAAGACCTCATCTCAAAAAAAATATTTTTTCACTGAAAAAAAACAGCAGGATTTGCTAATGAATAGGATTCGGGCATGATAGAAAAAGCATTTGGGATGGCTCTGAGGTTTTTAGCTCAGCCACGGGAAGATGGGGTTATCATGCACAGAGATGGGGGGAGGGAGGGGTAGGTCTGAGGTCACTTTTAAACACAGTGGTGAGTTTGAGATGCCCGCGAGCCGTCTGCAGCCCAGCCAGGTTTTTCTCTCAGAACAGGGAAGCGGAAATTATAACGCACTGTCTGGCTTGAGCTTCTGAAAATCTCCACTCCTCAGGTTTGTTCTCCTCTGGGGATAAAATCAACCAACCAGATCTTTCTCTACCGTCTCTCCTGAGTGCGGCAAACCTCCAACTGGGTCAGCTTCAATCCTCCGGGAAGCCGGAGCCATAAATCACCCGGTGATAATCCCAGGGGCCCTGAAGACGTCTCCTGGTATGAGGCTTAAACAATAGGAGGGGATTCAGATGAGCTCACCCAGCAGTGGGCACATTAGATTTGCCATAAATTATTAGAAGGTAACAGGAAATCGCAGTGATCTCAGCTGAGCTGCCAAAGGGACAAGGGGAAGGTGTCAGGAGCCCTCAGCCCCGCGTATTCCAAACCATCACACTGTACAGTCAAGGTTGGGGGCATGCATCCCAGAATAGATCATAAAATAGACGTCGCATGAATGAGAAACATGATGGTTTTCTTGAGAACACTAGACTTCTTTACTTATCTGCTTAAAAGCTGTGTATCCTTGAGCAAGTTACCTAACCTCTCTGGGCCTTGGTTGTCTCATCTGAAAAAACATGGATAATGGTTACACCTACTTCACAACACAGTGGGGGAGGACAGCACTTGGTGAATTTCTCCAAAGCATTTGCTCACATTCTGGTTCTCTTCTCAGCACCAAAGGCTCTTGCTCCCCTACCCCTTGGATTTGGAATTTGGGTGCAGTCAGAAGACTTGCTGTGGCTGGAAGTGATACATATTGTGTAATTTACCACCACACACCATTCACTTCCCTTCTGATGGTGACTGCTCTATTTACCAAGAGTACAGTATCGGTGCCACCCACTGTGGACATGAAATAAACTGCTCTTCTTATTGTGCTTTAATTTGGGATTTGGGGGTCGTTTGTCACGCAGCAAAACCAAATCTTTCCTGACTGAGACAAGAGTAAATGAGTGAATACGTATAAAGTCTTTAGAATACTGCCAGGCACATAGTAGGCACCACAAACTGTATATTTTTATTATTTAAATAATTTCAAAGAGTAAATAAGCAATCTGGACATTAAGTGTGACAGACAGACCTCCAGGTGGTCCCTGAAGCCCCCATGCCCTGGTATTCGTGCCCTTGTCAATCCCCCTCTCTTGATATGGGTGGGACCTGTGGCTTGCCTTTTGCAAAGGTGACACAATGTCATTTATGTGGTATATGACTGCAATAGCTGTCTTGCTTGTAGACTCTCTTCCTTGCTGGCTTCGATGACACAAGTAGGGATGTTGGAAGGCCTTTGTGGCAGGGAACTGAGAGCGGCCTCTGGCTGCGAGCTTGCTAGAGACTAAAGTCCACAGTCCCACAGCTAGGGTCACCATCTCATTCCAACATGCCTGGGCTTTCTAAGTTTTAGAGCTAAACATCCCATGTCCCTGGAAACTCCATCCTGGTTTACCTAGGACTATCCTGTTTTTTGGTGGGGTTTGCTTTTGTGTGTTTTTTAAGACAGGGTTTCACTCTGTTGCCTGAGCTAGAATGCAGTAGCATTATCATAGCTCATTGCAGCCTCAAACTTCTGGGCTCAAGTGATCCTCCTGCCTCAGCCTCCCAAGTGGCTTGGCTCGTTTACTTTAATTAATTTTATTTTTGCAGTTTTTGGCTGGGGCCAGGTTTGAACTCACCACCTTTGGTATATGGGGCTGGCGCCTACTCCTTTGAGCCACAGGTGCCGCCCTTTTTTTCTATTTTTTGTAGAAATGGGGTCTTACTGTTGCCCAGGCTGGTCTTAAATTCCTGAACTCCCAGGCTCAAGTGATCCTCTCACCTTGGCTTCCCTAAGTGCTGGGATTACAGGCATGAGCCACCACACCTGGGCTATCTTGGTTTTAAAACTGAAATTCTGGTCCCTGAACCCTTTAATCCACAGCAAACTGAAGTGGTTGGTACATTAGTTGCCCAGAGGGAGCTGCCACAATACCACAGACCAAGCACTTAAAAAAGACATTGATCTGCTCCCAGTTCTAAAGGCTAGAAGTCTGAGACCAAGGTCTCAGCAGGGCTAGTCTCTTCTGAAGTCTCTCTCCTTGATGTCTAGGTGGCTGTCTTTCCCGTGTCTTCATATGATCTTTCCTCTGAGCCAGTCTGTGTCCTAATCTCCTCTTTTTATGAGGACACCAATCAGGGTGGATTTTAACTTAATTACCTCTCCCAAGATCCTATTTTCAAATACAGTCACATTCTAAGGCACTGGGCCTTAGGACTTCAACATATGAATTCTGGAGGGGGCACAGTTCAGCTCATAACAGTTACCCTACTTGACAACCACAAAGACCCGGGTCCTGCCAGCAGCCACATTAGCATGGAAGCAGATCCCTCCCCAGTCAAGCCCTCAGATGAGACCTGGTTGCCTTAATGGCAGACTTAATGGGGGAACCAGTTATGCTGTGTGCAGCCTCCTGACCCACAGAAACTATGAGGTAATGAATGCATATGATTTCATGCTGGTAACAGTGTGGCACTTTGTTACACAGCAGCTGACAATGAATGCATTGAGCCCTATTGGCACACTTGTCCAGCCTTGTCTATAGCTCTTTGCCGACCCCTGGCACAGAGCCTTCTGTTTCCACGTTCACAGGCTGTTCTTCTGGGAGAATTTTAAGCATCTGTATTACTCTGCAGGCATCTCTTCTGTTTAACCTTCTGGGCCCTCAATTCTTCCCTTAGGTGGTAGAACTTTGTTTTTGTCAAAGTGCTCTCACATGCTTTGTTAATCAACCCATTTCTTGTTGGGTTCTGACCATGTGCCCAGCACTACTGGGTCTCACGAGGGTTGAGTTTTTATTTTATTTCCAGCCAGTCCCATCCAGCTGAGAGGAGCGGGGGTCAGAGAGGCGATGTGATCATCATAGGTGGCTGCATGCTCTGAGTGCCTTCGCAGTCATCTTTGCTAATCTGGGCTGCCTTACGGTGTGCTCACTGAAGCATGTAGGTGCTCTTTGAAAAAGGTCCCATGGAAAACTATATGTTCTTATTTCTGCTTACACCTGCACAAATGCACATGGATGTATTAAAGGCACTGATAAGTCCTCAAGGGTAGGTTAATGGCAGTGATGGGAGGAGAAACACTGCTCTGACCCACACCGCAACATTGCAGGTAAGTAGAATTATCTCCATTTTTCAGATGAGAACATTGAGGCTTGAGAGTGCTAATACCTTGCCCAAAGTTACCTAGTGATCTATGTCCCCCGACCTCTTAAACCTATCAAGGAATTGAATGAGTCTTTGGTGGCTCTTAAGGAGCAGGTTAATGTCAAGAAGTTGCTGGAACAAGGGCAGGGGCTGACGTGACAGCCAAGTGGATGTTTTTTGTGCTGAAAATGTCATGTGGGTGAAATTCCAACCATCTCTCCTTTCTCTTTCAAGAACTACCAGTACATACATATTTTAATTTATTATTTTCTTTACAATTCTAGCACAAGTGAAAGAACTAGCCCTCTGGGCCCCTGTGCCTACTGGAATTACAGGTGCCTCGGGGTTTCTTCCCCTGGAGTCTTCTGTGCTGTAATGGTGTTGCTAATCATAGCACGTATTTACTGAGCTCCTGCACACACATGGGCTGCATGCTACATACCCGTGGCACGGTGGTTTCTTATCTAATCCTTCTAAGAACACTGTGAAGTAAGAATTGTTAGTGCTCCATTTTGCAGATGAAGAAACTGATGCTGAGCAAGAAGCAAGAGGCAAATAATCTTCAGACACACTGGGAGGGACTTCAGCGAGACTTTATAGAGAACTGCCGAGATGTGAGAGATAATGAACAGTGTTAGTAGCAACATTATCTACCTTCCTTTGGGTTAAACAGCAGCTGTGATTTGTTGAGTGCTTACTACGTGCCTGGCACTGCTCTGAAGCTATGTCTATCTGCAGTTGCTTAGTCCCCATGACAATCAGATAAGTGTTACTCTCATCCCCATTTTCTAGATGAGAAAATCAAGATACAGAAAGGTGAAGTGGTGTGCCCAGGGCTGCACAGCTAAGCAGCAGCAAAGCCAGGATTTAAGTCCAAAGCTGTGCACTTAACCTCTGCACTCCATCGCCTCTCTGGGGCTTGCCAAGAGCCAGACACTGGGCATTTTCTCCTTTCTTTCTCCTGTTAGCCTGTTTTGCAAAGGCAGAAACTAAAACTCAGTGAGGGG
The DNA here is from genome assembly GCA_963574585.1 of Otolemur crassicaudatus. Taxonomy (NCBI): domain Eukaryota; kingdom Metazoa; phylum Chordata; class Mammalia; order Primates; family Galagidae; genus Otolemur; species Otolemur crassicaudatus. Next base: position 5,526 of record CAUYQS010127170.1, read on the forward strand.
CTGCAGGTTGTTCAGGACCCCACAGCTAATAAGCAGCAGACCGGCTAAAGATCTATTTGACCCAGAGCCAGTGCTCTAACTGCCAGGGTCTCCATCTCCTCTCCTGGGGCACCTGGTGCCAATGGGGCTCACTTTTGCTGTGCCACACCCAGCTTGGCAGGCCAGGCCTTGGGGGACCCTACCCTTTTCAAGCCCAGCTCTATGACAAGATAATGCTGACCCAAAAGATCAGAAGCAGAAGATGGCTTGCTGCGCACCACATCTGCTGTTTACTCAGCATTCTTGTTGAACTTTTAAAAAATCCCTGAGAATGCCAGAAGCAGAGCTGCAGATTGCTTAAAAAGAAAAGAAAAACTGATAACGTGAGGAATCTTTCTTGCAAGTCAGTGTGAGTCAAACTGGTTGAAGCAAAAAGGGAAATTTATTGGCTCAGGTAGCATTGCCTTCAGGCATGGCTGGATCCAGGAGCTTAGAGAATGTCACCAGGCTTAGGTGTCTCTCTCTCTGGGCTGTCCTATCCTCCATGTTAGCTTCATTCACAGATGTCACAAAATGGCAAGGTGGCTGGCTGCCAGGAGTCCTGTGTTACCTCCCCCAAGTCCAAGTCCTGAAGAGATGCCCCATCAGAGTCCTCCAGCGAATGCACCAGGAGCAGCTAATCAGGGCAGAGCAGTAAACCGGCTGGCTTTGATCCTGCTCTTTGACCCTGGAGTTGGTTTGCACCACCTTTGGAAAAAACCCCTTTGTTAAGCCATCATGACCCACACGTGACTAAACCTGCTTTCCCTAATGTCTTGCTCCAGGAGAGATGCCACAGAGGAAAGCCAGTCTGCACTGGGATGCTGGGCTTCTCGCAGGATCCACCAGTAAGATCCCCTCCACCACCAGGAGCCCCTCTCCTTCCCATCAAGTCTTTTTTTTTTTTCCCCATAAAGTCTTAAATGCCAGACTTAGGAGGATGAGAAAGTTTTGAAAATGGATGGTGGTGATGGTCCAACAACCAATGTAAATGTACTTAATGCCAAGTGTACATTTAAAAATAGTTAAAAGGGCTGGGCGCAGTGGCTGTAATCCTGGTACTTGGGGAGGCTGAGGTGGGTGGATTGCCTGAGCTCGGGAATTTGAGACCTGGCTAAACAATAGTGAGAGATCCCCTCCTCTACTAAAAATAGAAAAACTAGCTGGGCACTGTGGTGAGTGCCTGTATTCCCAGCTACTCTAGAGGTGGAGGCAAGAGGCTTTCTTTTTTTTTTTGAGACGGAGCCTCAAGCTATCCCCCTGGGTAGAGGGCTATGGCATCACAGCTCACAGCAACCTCCAACTCCTGTGCTCAAGCGAGTCTCCTGCCTCACCCTCCCAAGCAGCTGGCACTACAGGTGCCCGCCACAAGGCCCGGCCATTTTTTGGTTGCAGCCATCATTGTTGTTTGGTGGGCCCGGGCTGGGGATTCGAACCCGCCACCTTAGGTGTATGTGGCTGGCGCCTTAGCCGCTTGAGCCACAGGCGCCGAGCCGCAAGAGGCTTTCTTGAGCCCAAGAGTTAGGCTGCTGTGAGCTATGACACCAACCAGGGTGACAGAGGGAGACTCCACCTCAAAAAAAAAAAAGGTTAAAAGGATAAATTTTCTGTAGGCATATATTGTGGTAAAACACAATTTTTGTTTATATTTATTTTTATCTCAGATTAATATGAGGGTACAAACCATTAGGTTACAATAGTTTTGTTAGGTGAGGTCCCTGTTGCAGTTGTGTCCCTTACCCAGGAGGTGTGTCACATACCCTTACATTGTGCCCATTAAATGGGAGCACACCAATCTCCCCTTCCTCCTCCCAGTCCGTCCTCCCCCCAGCTTGAATTAAATTTTTTGTCTTGTGCGGGCTTGTATTAGTTTGTCTACTGGCCTCATACTAGTATTGAATGCATCAGATAAACTTGCTTTTCCATTCGTGAAACCACAATTAAAAAATTTTTTAAAGCCAAGGAACACAAATCCTCATCTAACCAGTGCCCCATCCTTTATCCCTCCTCTCCCATCGTTAGTATAGAGATTCCCGCTCAGAGGCATTTGGAGAGGAAGCCGGTCTCATTTGAATCAATGCGGTATTGATTCCCGTTTCATGAACAAGGACACAGGCCGATCTCCTTCCAGTGGATCTGAACTTCACATGCCCCCAGGCCTTGGGTACAAAAATGATGCAAACTATTTCTGTAGCCAACAGGGAGGCGTTTCAGGGACCAGCCCTGGGGAAGGCATGGGGAAAGAAAGGCACTTGGCAAACAGCACCTGGCAAGGGGCACTCGGGGGCAGGATGACAAAGTCTGGAGCAGACGCCCAAGTTCCTCTTTCCAGCGCAGGAACTGAGTCATCCTGCCTGTGTCCTCCCTGCCTGCAGGCTGGGAATGCCCTGGTGGTGAGGCCAGATGCCCACGGTCAGCAAATTAAGGATAGTCCCTTCTGCTGGGAAAAACCAGGACCCAGGGCACACAGTAGGCCAGATTCTAGATGCTGGCAATGAGGCAGGGAGCCAGGAGGATCACTCCTTGGCCTCAATGAGCTCACATTCCAGAGCACCCTGTCCAGGTGCCTGGCTAGATTTTCTATTTTTAGTAGAGATGGGGGTCTCACTATTGTTCAGGCAGGTCTCAAATTCCTGAGCTCAGGAATAACACGAGCCACAGACAACTGAAATTTTCCTGGTAGTTGCATCAAAAAAAAAAAAAAAAAATAGAAAATGAGAAAAGAAACAGATGAAATTAGTTTTTATACTTTACTTAACCTAATCCAAAATATTACCATTTCAGCACTTAACTCCACATAAAAAATGAATCAGTGAGATATTTACATGTTTTTCATATTGACATTTTGAAACCTACTGCACTTACAGCCCATCTCAATGTAGACACTAAATTTGCATTGGAAATACTTGATCCGTATTTCGATTTCATAAAATCAACAGTTAAAAAGGTAGATAAATCCACTGATTTGTTCTTTGAGGACTTAAAAGTCTTCCAAGAACTGAAGATCAAAAAATCATTTTCCTTTAATATTCGCATCCATGTTAGCAAAACCACTAAGGTTTTTAATTTTAAATTCATTAAAATGAAGTAAAATATAGACTTCAGTTCCTCAGTCTCATACCCCCTCTTTCAAGTGTCCAATAGCCATAGGTGGCAGTGGCTATTATTTCGGTCGGTGCAGTTTTAAATGGAGAAGAGAGATGACTAAAATATATATAAATGGCATCATCTCATATAAATGCAATCACATAGTAGGTTCCCTTTTCTTGTCTGGCCAATTTCATTCAAAATAATTACCTTGAGAGTCATCCATGTCATTGTGTGAATCAGTAATTTATTCATTCTTATTGCTGAGTAGAGTTCTGTTACCAGGATATGCCACCATTTGCTTATCTAGTCACTTGTTGATAGATTGCTGGTTTCTTTTTAGTTTTTGGCTATTACCAAGAACATTTATGTACAAGTCTTTGTGTGGACAAATGCTTTAATTTCTCTTTGGTAAATAATAATTGGGAGTGAGATTGCTGGGTCATGATCATAAAGCTTATGATTAACTTAAGAAACTACCAAACCGTTTTCCCATGTGGCTGCACTATTTTATATTCTCTCAGCTATGTATGAGCATTCCAGTGCCCCCAAATCCTCCCAACTCTGGGTAGTATCAGTTTCTTTCACTTAAGTCATTTTGATTTGGGACAATGAGGTCTTTAAGGTCCAGAATCTTCATTCATGCATTCAACAATATTTGCTGAGCACCCATGAAGCACAGGGCACTATGCCCAGCACAAAGAGATGTATGGTTGCTGCTCTTGTGGAATGTTTGGTTTCCTGCATGGGACATTTATCAACTGCTGAGTTACAGGGGCTTTTGCTGCATGTGATGCCAGGAATCTGTGATGCAGGGAAGCATGATCCAGACTTGTGGGGAGGAAATCACAGCAGTTCCTCTGAAGAGACCTCTGAACAAAGCTCTATGTAATGAATGAAGAACTAGCTAGCTGAGGGGAGGGGCAGGGAAGAAAAGAAATCTACACACAGAGTGATGAATGAATGAGTTGGGATGCTTTGGGCTGCAAGTAACAGTTATGAGATTTAATCATTTCATTCCTATAAACTGAATGTTTTGTGCCCTCCCTCCATTTATAGGTTGTAATCTTTTTCTCTTTCTTTTTTGAGACAGAGTCTTACTCTTTTGCTGAGACTAGAGTGGTATGGAGTCAGCCCAGCTCACAGCAATCACAAACTCCTGGGCTTAAGAGATCCTCCTGCCTCAGCCTCCTGCATAGCTGGGACTACAGGCACCCACCACAATACCCAGCTAATTTTTCTATTTTTAGTAGAAATGCTGTCTTGCTCTTGCTCAGGCTGGTCTTAAACTCCTGAGCTCAAGGAATCCTCCTGACTCAGCCTCCCAGAGTGCAAAGATTACAGGTATGAGCCACCATGCCCAACCCCATATGTTGAAATCTCAACCCTCAATGTAATGATATTAGGAGGTAGAGATTTAGGGAGGCAATTGGGTCATGAGGGTGGAGTTCTCATAAAGGTGATTAGCAACCTTATAAAAGGGACCCCAGAGAGCTCCCTCACCTCTTCTGTCCTGTGGAGACACAGCAAGAAGGTACCATCTGTGAACCAGGAAGTGGATCTTCACCAGATATTGTATCTTCTGATGCCTTGATCTCAGACTTCCCAGTCCCTAGAACTGTGAGTAATAAATTTCTCTTGCTTATAAGCTACCCAGTCTATGGTATCCTGTTATGGAATCCTGAAATAAGACATTCACATAACAGAAAGTCTACAGGGGAACAGTTTTAGGATGGTTCCAGCTACATAATACTCTCAAGAACCCAGGAGCTCGGCTCGGCGCCTATAGCTCAACTGGCTAAGGCGCCAGCCACGTACACCTATGGTGGCGGGTTCGAATCCCCAGCCCGGACCCGCCAAACAACAATGACGGCTGCAACCAAAAAATAGCCGGGCGTTGTGGCGGGCGCC
>CAUYQS010127171.1:0-76579 GCA_963574585.1 Otolemur crassicaudatus
AGGCGCCCGCCACAACGCCCGGCTATTTTTTGGTTGCAGCCGTCATTGTTGTTTGGCGGGTCCGGGCTGGGGATTCGAACCCGCCACCTTAGGTGTACGTGGCTGGCACCTTAGCCGGTTGAGCTATAGGCGCCGAGCCTCACACACTCTCTTTTCCATTGATTCCACCAGTGTATGGAAAGCACAGTGTCTTTATGATGGGTGGTAACACATGTATACCTATTGGAATAAAATTCATTTAACATCATAGCATCAACTAAGTTCTTTCTTAGATCCATTCCCTTTAAACTTCTTTATTTGTCTGTGTAAAAATGGCTGTTCTCCCAACACGCTTCTTTGCCTGTTCATTTCTTTCCATTTGTGGTCTCTCTATATTTATTGTTACATAGAATGTTTGCTCTTTCAGGCTTACCAGTAGAATCAGTTATCTGGAACCATTCCTAATGGTTTGGTTTCTGAAACAGGATGATTTTGTTTTTGGTTATCAAAATGCTACTTTTGATTTTAAAGTGCAATTATAGAACATTACTACTAATAGAGTAACTTGTGTAGTTGACCTCACAGGGAGACCTCAAAACTACATAGCTATAAGGCAAGGTTAGAGGCAAGGGTCAGTCAGAGAGACTAAAACAGTTTTTTAATTTGTATTATAAATCAAATCCCATTTAGTGCTAGAATGAAAACTTTTTGTAGTTCAGCTGTTACTCTTTATAATAACATTGCTCCCTATATTAAAATGATAGTATTTTTCTTTTTTTGAGAGATGGAATCTCACAGTGTCACCCAGGGCATTATTAGCCTAGCTCACAGCAGCCTCAAATTCCTGGGTTCAAGTGATCCTCCTGCCTCAGCCTCCTGAGTAGCTGGGACTACTGAGGTCTGCAAGGACACCCACTAATTTTCTATTTTGGGTACAGATGGGGTCTTGCTCTTGCTCAGGCTAATCTTAAACTCCTAAGTTCAAGGGATCCTCCTGACTTGACCTCTCAGAGTACTAGGATTATAGCATGAGCCACTGTGCCCAGCCAGTATCAAATATTTATATATTTCAACTGGTACAGGAAATATTCTAGAACTTAATTTATTTTTTGTCCTTAAATGTGCTCAGTGCAAATAATTGCTGCTTATTGGGAATAGACTAGTATTTGTGGCATTATAAGTTCGGTAACTGGTCTTCGTTTTCATTGCTGTGAGACCTGTGATTTAGATTCTTGGCTTATTTGTTACACACACAGGGTATCAAAAAAAGTATACACATTTTAAGAAAGAAAGAAACTATATTAAAAGTGTAATAGTCAAGTCCCATTTGACTTCTGCATTACACGGGGCATTCAACATGACATGTATTCATCTTTTGTTACCAGTGTGTAGTGAGTATTACAATTTTAACAGTTTTCTTCTTTCTTAAAATATGTATACTTTTGTGTATTCCTGTGTGTGTGTGTGTCTGTCTATATATGTGCATGTATGTGTGTGTTTGTGTTAAGTACAACTTTTTTTTAGTAATGTACTTTTCACGAAGTGCCTGCACTTTCACTGTGGCAAAGGGAACATGTTCAATTTAAATCTCCAATTGTAAGTCTTTTAATGAATACTAACAGAATATGTTTCAATTTTGTGCTTGTTTTATATATATGCAGAAACGTGTAGATGATAACATCAGTATTTTAGAAAATACTGATGATATAACCTGTAGTATGTATATTGTTGTTATTTGACAATTTAGTGTGTTTGGGGGGCACTTTTTAATTTAACATTTATATGAGTTTTTCTTCTGTGCTACTTTGTGCATTTCATTGTTTTTTCCTATTATGTAGGGTAAAGCTGACGCTAGAGGGTCTGGAAGAAGATGACGATGATAGGGTGTCTCCCACTGTTCTTCACAAAATGTCCAATAGCCTGGAGATCTCCTTGATAAGTGACCATGAGTTCAAGTGTAGGCATTCACAGCCAGAGTGTGGTTACGGCCTGCAGCCTGATCGCTGGACAGAGTACAGCATACAGACAATGGAACCAGACAACCTGGAACTAATCTTTGATTTTTTTGAGGTGAGTAGTTATTTTAGTGAGGGAGTTGAAAAAGAATACAGATGTAAGCTTATTTTTATGTACATTTTGATTTTTATTTTAATCCAATTTGTGGAAAGCCATGATTCATACAATGTTTTAGATGTTTGCTCCGCTCTTATACTTAGCAGCCATAAAAAATACAGAATTGACACACTCAGGTACAGTTAATAATATGCTTCAGAGAAATTTAGCAGAATTAATGCTTCAAATCAAGACCAGATGCCTTGTTGTCTGTGCCTGTGAAGCAGCCTGAATATAAATGAATTGCATCCAAAGGAACCTCTAAGTATAGAGGACTGGGCAGGCTGTGTGCCTTTTGGTGGACAACCTGGTGTACCTATCTGATAGCATCACTGAGTTGTCTTCTCAATGGAAGTCTGTCATTTATCAAGATGTTTTATTATGAGAAATTGGTGTGACAATTATTTGGCAGCTTTACTCAAATTACTTGGGTATTTGTGTGTGTGGGTGTGTAGGGGAGAAGGAACAGACAGACAGGAACTCATTCTGACGCCCAGGTTAGAGTGCAGTAGAGGGGTCATAGCTCACTGTAACTTCAAACTCCTGGGTTCAAGCAATCCTCCTGTCTCAGCCTCCCAAGTAGCTGAAACTATAGGCATGTGCCACCATACCCGGCTAAAGTTTTTCTTGTAGAGACAGGGGGTCTCGCTATGTTGCCCAGGCTGGTCTTGAACTCTTTGACTCAAGCAGTTCTCTCACCTAGGCCACCCAGAGTGCTAGGATTACAGGCATGAACCATTGTATCTGGCTTGAATTTATAAATATGTAATAAAAATAATTAAAAACTTGTGCCAGTTTGTTCACAGCTATGCTGCCAACTTTCTAGAGGTTCTTATGATACTTTCATTAGAGCTTGTTAGCTCCAGGCTGTTAAGATGCTCCCCTCATAAAGTACAAGGTGTTTCCCTGAGGTCCTAACTGCAGTGTGCCCGGCTCAGTGGTTACATGTACTGCTGTTTTCTTAGCCTCTAGCTAGCTTTTCTGCTGCTTCCACTCCCATTTCCACAAGATTAGAGTTCAGATCTTTGAGGGTAGGGGACATGTATTAACTAACAGGAGCACCTAGCCACAGTGTCTTGAGAGCTGCAGATTGGGGATGGTTTTAAACCTATAGGGTGAACCTTGTTGCATATAGTAAAATTATTATGATCTTTGAGTTAAATTTGATAATGCTTGTAGATATTCTTTGTGAATGGGTACAGAGCTCTAAGTAATGAGATCTGTGGGACCTCATTATGAAGAAAAGTTTTTGTTCAACATTTCCTCTTTGCCTTAGGACCTATAGTATTTTAATAATGTCATTAGCATCCTAACTTCACTTTCATTTGGTTTGCAGTTTTGGTAATACTATTCTATTCATAGACTAGGCTGATAAAATAGCCAGTGTGATCTCAAAAGTATTTGGTTTCCAAGAGAATTATTATCTCTATGTGCCACTTGTGTGGGCACATTTTTAGACAATCTAATACAGAGGTCCTCAAACTTTTTAAACAGGGGGCCAGTTCACTGTCCCTCAGGACTGCGGGCCCTGGGACGAGTCGGCTGCTAAGCAGGACAGGAAGTGGTGGCAAAAACACCCGGCAGGCCGGATAAATGTCCTGCATGTGGCCCGCAGGCCATAGTTTGAGGATGCCTGATTTAATATATCTGAAAAATTCACCACAAAGCTTAGTCTTACAATATAAAGGTGTTTAGAAGCTTATAGGCAGTGCTTTAATTTCACCTACTGCTATTAGATCAGAAGTGCCAGTCAGAATTGTGATTAAATAATATATAAAAATCTTAAAATATTTATATTTATCTTTTATTATAAATCATCAAAATTGCCTGAATATAAGTTTGATTGCATTTCTTATGGGTCAGTACTCTTCCATAGACTGAGTTGACTTTAAGGTACTTTTTGATCTTTAAATTGAAAATCTCCAAGAATTAGGATTATCTTAAGCCTCATTTTTTTTAGGAAGATCTCGGTGAACATGTCGTTCAAGGTGATGCCCTTCCTGGACACGTAGGTGCAGCATGCCTCCTGTCGTCCACTATTGCTGAGAGTGGGAAGAGCGCTGGAATACTTACTCTTCCCATCATGAGCAGAAATTCCAGGAAAACAATAGGCAAAGTGAGAGGTAAGTTTGGAGAAGCAGTGGGAAGACCCTTTGCAAATAAGCTAAGGCTAAGTTTGCTTTAGATTATTAACTGATGTAACAATTTTAAGGAGCATATCTATTAAATTTTTTAGGAGCTTTACTTTGAATCAATTTTCACTTGCCTTTTTTTTCTTCTATTTGATAGAGTTTGACAATGGTGGTTTAAGTGGTACTTAAATGTATTTGAACTCATAATGTTTATCTCTTCCTCTTTTTTTTTTCCATGAAAGTTGACTATATAATTATTAAGCCATTACCAGGATACAATTGTGACATGAAATTTTCATATTCCAAGTATTGGAAGCCAAGAACACCATTGGATGTTGGCCATCGAGGTGCAGGGAACTCTACAACAACTGCCCAGTAGGTTGAATATTTGAATAGGGTTAGCATCTGGTAGCTTATGTTTGATAGGGTTACATTGATTTAACCCACTAAGGGTCAAATGCTGTTATTATTACTCTAATTTGGTAATTAGAGTTACCATTTCAAAATGATGAGAAACTAACCTAAGATTCTGCCAGCCTTTCTGATATTCTACTGCATTGTTACCGGGAAAGGTGTTAGAGGTAGAAAGGCAGTGAGGGAAGCTTGCTGCAGAAAGCTTTGGGGGTGCTCTGCAGTGGTGTCTGCGTGGTAGTCCTGATTACTGACGTGTTGCCCTCGCTGAGTCTCTCAGTTTCCTTATCTATAAAATGGAAGGGTTTGAATAAGATTATCCCTAGTATTATTCTTTTAGCTCCAAGCACCATGGTTCTAAGAAAGCACAAGCGAACTTAAGGAATATTATAATAGTTCATCTAGACCTCAGCAGAAAGATGGTGTGTCTCTTCTCCACAGACATAGGTTCCAGCCTTGCAAGTTTACTTAATCACCTGCTCATTGCCACAGATTTTCTATTGTAAATTTTAGCCATACCCCATTGTTTTATTCTTAATGTAGTTTCTATCCTTCTATCCTGTTGGTGTGTCAGTCTTTCCCTATTCCCCACAGTCTACCAGCATAAAGTCATTTGTAGGCTTTATTGCAAAGAGCAGGTTTCTATTCCATGCCATTCAAAAGGGTTATTTTTCTTAATAGGTCATCCTACTTGTCTCTAATAAAAAATCTACAGTTCAGGGAAGGTATGTATTTTGGTATAGGATATATCTATGTTTAGCTTGTAAATACCTAAGTTTTTATATGCACATATTAGCCATGTGATTACCACAGTTATAATTTGGGGATGGCACAATTAACCTTAAAATAGAGAATAAGTATCATTTCCCATTGTTGAAAATATAGATGGCTTTCTGTTAAGTTTGTTTCTTAATTTTTTTCTATATTCTAAGATAACTGCATTTTTCTCTGTTTTAGGCTGGCTAAGGTTCAAGAAAATACTATTGCTTCTTTAAGAAATGCTGCTAGTCATGTAAGTAACCATTTTTTCTGTAAACAACTTTAGATTGCTGAGGTAGAGGAATGTGGCTCAGAGGAGTCTCTTTCAGTCTGCAGTTTGAAAAGAGACGTTGATGCTGCTTCTGCAGTGTTTCTGTGTGAAGGGGAACTGTCTCTTGGGGGTTATGTTTAGACCAATGTTGAAGATTGAGATAGAGACAACAGAATCAGAAGCATCCTTTTGAGATAACAAATTTTGAGCAATTGAAACAAGAAAATTCTCTTTAAGCATTGGTTTTCACTATTTGAAAAGTGTGATTATTTAGATACTTACTTTGGAAATAATACTTATAGGGTTTGATGGTGCTTTTATGTAATACTAAGAAAATTATCAATTTCACCCATTGTATGACAATTTGATTATATTAAAATATCTTGATTCCGGCTTGGCACCTGTAGCTCAGCAGCTGGGGCGCCAGCCACATACACTGGAGCTGGTGGGTTCAAATCCAGCCTGGGCCCAACAAACAACAATGATGATAACTACACTCCCCCCTCCCCTCCCCAAAAAATAGCCAGGCATTGTGGTGGGCGCCTGTAGTCCCAGCTACTTGAGAGGCTGAGGGAAGAGAATTGCTTCAGCCCAAGAATTGGAGGTTGCTGTGAGCTGTGATGCCACAGCACTCTACCCAGGGCAACAGCTTCAGACTCTGTCTCAAAAAAAAAAAAATGTTAATTCCTTTCTTTTATCCAATCATGACAGGTTAGAGGGGTTTTTTTTAGTTTTTAATATTAGATCAAGTAACTGCCACTTGACATTTTTAATCAAGAACCTGAAATTCAGGGTGGTGCTTGTGGCTCAAGGAGTAGGCACCAGCCCTATATACCAGAGGTGGTGGGTTCAAACCCACCCCAGCCAAAAAATAATAAAAGAACCCTTTCCCCCATTTTTTTCATACCTGACCAGTCTCATGTTCCAAAATGAAACTAGGGATAAAATGGACAAACATCTCAGTTTTTTATTCTCACCTTTTTTGCATTGTCTTCTACGTGCCTTAAACTTTACATTATTTATTTTTATTTATTTATTTATTTATTTATTTTGCGGTTTTTGGCCGGGCTGGGTTTGAACCCGCCACCTCCAGCATATGAGGCTGATGCCCTACTCCTTTGAGCCACAGGCACCACCCAGCTTTACATTTTTTAAAAAGGTTCAGGGAGTAAATTTGATGAGTCACTCATTTAATTTTATCAGTTATATAAGTTAACATCTCTTCTAAGATGTACTTTTAAAATATTTTATCCTCTGTGAAATTGTAGGGGGTTTTACAACTTAGCTTTGAGTCATGGTTTAAGTGGGAGCATTTCTTTCCCTCTTGGTTGTATATAAAATAATGATGTATTTATAATTCATGACTTCTTGAATTATAGTAACTATATTAATGTATGAGAATATTAATAGTCTTTGTGTTAAAGGATAATATTAATCTATGAGTATATGGGACTATAATTCATAATTTGAGACCAGTTTTGGTTCATTATAGTTAATTAATCTAAACGTAATTTTATTAGCTATAAACATGTGATGATCCTGATAGAGAATTTTCTGGTTCATCCTTTTTGAGAGAATATTTCATTAAGCCTTCTTCCATATTCTGATGAAACCCTTTATAACTCACACAGATCATATTTTTGAATCTTCATTTAGTTATTAACAGCTCATTGGCTTGTTTTAATGTCATTTTTGACGGTCTTTTGGTCTTGGCTTATTTCTTAAACCTCACACATGAATTGTGGGATTAAGTTTTATTGCAGTTAAAATTATTTTCCAAAACAATTATGATTATTTAAAATTAACAAACATTTATACTAAAAAGCAACAACTTAAAATGTTTAAAAGTTAGAACTGTTTAGGGGGTACTAGCATTTATCTTCTTTGATAGAATTGATTTGTGTTACTGTCTTGTTTAAAAGGAACTGAGTTTCCTTTTTTGGGAGCCAGTAAGGACATAGGTTTCATAGCCCGACTCATGGGCTCCTTTGGTTCTAGTGTGTGATACATGTGTACTTACAAGTTGAGCACTAGAGCCGGTGTAAGGGGTAAAAATGCATCCATGCCTCCTTGTGTGGTACTTCTGAGGGTCACAGTTAACAACATTGCCAGACCTTGTTACCTTGGACCCTAGCTGTCCTAGTTTTTTTTTAGCGAATGTACACGTTTGTGTATCAGTGTGTATTGCCAGTCTTTAACTGTATTAATTCATAGGAGAAAAAGGAGCTGACTTTAATAACTCTAACTCTTTGTCCTCATTTGTTTAGGCTTCCTGAGGAAACTGGACATGGGCATCATTCATACTGCCCGTTTCTGTTTTCTGTGTCTGTTCAGAGCAGTGGTTAATTCAACACTGACGTATTGCTGAGAAAGGTTATAAAGTGTACTCTCAGGTGCACTGAGAATCAGAACTAAGAGGCTCTGTAGCTTATTCTTTTTCTTACCTGTTCTTTGAGGCTCAGTCTAGCTGAGGTATACAGGGCCAGTAGGCAGCAAGGCGAGGGAACCCTGAGCTCTAGGTTCTTGTTAGGTTCGAATTCTGCTCATAAATCAGTTCTCATTTTTTCCAGGAAAAAGTTGCTGTACTTTTGCCAAAGAGAAAAATAATTGTTTTACAAGAAGAAATTACTTTTTAGGAAAAGCTTGACGTGTAGGTGTAATATTAAATCATTCATGAGGAAGTGTTATGTTTTTATGCACAGGTCTTTAATTTTATAGTGAATGGCAAATCTCTTATGTCCTTGTAGTTTTAGATATATTGTGTACCAGCTGATGTTTCTCAAATACTTCCTTCCATCTGTCAGGGTGCAGCCTTTGTTGAATTTGATGTCCACCTTTCAAAGGACTTTGTGCCTGTGGTATATCATGATCTCACCTGTTGTTTAACTATGAAAAAGGTACGTTGAAGTTCCTTCATTTTAAATTCTAATTGTTAGGTACAAGATTTAAAAACTAGAAAGTTTATTGCATTTTTAATTATTTAGTAGAGTTGATCATTCATTTTCTTGGCAAATTGCTGCTAGTAAGGAAGTAGACTTACTCTTACAAACTCTCACGGTTCTGAGAGAGTGAGAAAATGGGAATATTAAGTTCCTAGAGTCTCAGTATTGCTGAATTTACTTTTATATATTACTAAAAAAGGGACATTCTAGGTGGTTTCTTTATCATTCTCCCACTGTCACTATACTGAGGTGAGAAAGGAGGGAAAATGTCATAATGTTTTTTTCTAGGCTCCCGTCTATTTCTTTTTCACTCTTTTCTCAAATTAATAGTGCAGAAAGAACCACTGTGAAAAACTGTGAAAATGATTTGGAGTCAGATAGTGAGGGGTCTTAGTGAAGGGATTTAAGATTCAAGAGCTAGAGAGATAAGGGAGATACAAAAGAGTTTTAGGTGAAATGAGACATGCCCAGAACTGATTTGGTAGCTGGAGGCAAAGGGGAGCAGTAATGTGGGCCACAGGTAAGGTGGGCCACAGGTAAGGTAAGCCTGGACTGGGGCAGGGACAGGGAGAATGAACAGGAGGTTGGGAGGGTCTGTTGGGGAAGAGTTCAGGTGGAGAATGGAAAATGGCATATAATTTTAAAAAGCTTGTAATTGTTGTTATCCAAACATGTAGGGAACTTGCAGCCTTGGGGCTACATGCGACTTTCTGTATCTTTAACTGTGGCCTTTTAACTGAATCCAAATTTTACATTTAGATGCAGTTGAGGGCGGCGCTTGGCAGTAGTGAGAGCTATGTGTGGCCTTGAGGCCACAGGCTCTCCACCCCTGGTTGAATTACAATGATGTATAGAAAAGGGCCCTTCCACGTTTGTGGAATGGTATTAGCACAGGGAAGGAAGAAGTTGTATCTGTTCAGGTGACAAAATAGAATAATTAAACAAAAATGGACCGGGTTGTTTTTCCTGTAGGAGAGGTGTGCAAAGTAAATGAGAAGGAATGAAGTGGTAAAAGATTTTGTTAGCAAAGACTGAGATTAGTGGATAGAGCTGCAGTGTAGTTCTAAAAATCTATGAGAATTAAAGAATATTATCAATCCTCTGTTTTCACCAGACTCTGTCTTGCTGTGAAGTAGAACCTGAATGAGTTAATTGGGGAATTAAAAGTAATGAACTTTAGGGCAAGGCACAGTGGCTTATGCCTGTAATCCTAGCACTTGGGAGGCTAAGGCAGGTGGATTGCCCAAGCTCATGGGTTCAAGATCAGCCTACGTCAGCAGGTGACAAAGTGAGACTCTGTCTCAAAAATAAATGAATGAACTTTATATATTTTTAGGTTGAGTTTTAATTTATAACCTGGTATTTTTCTTTAAAAACAATTCACATTTGGCCAGGTGTCGTGGTTTGGACCTGTAATCCTGGAACTCTGGGAGGCAAAAGTGGGAGGATCCCTTGAGCTCAGAAGTTTGAGATCAGCCTGAGTGTGAGCCAGACCCCCATCTCTACTAAACATAGAAAAATTAACCAGCTGTTATGGAAGGCACCTGTAATCCCAGCTACTTGGAAGGCTGAGGCAGGAGGATCACTTGAACTAGGAGTTTAAGGTTGCTGTGAGTTAGGCCGAGGCCCTGGCCCTCTAGCCTGGATAACAGAGTGAGACTCTGTCTCAAACAAATAATTCACGTTCATTAGAAAAAAATATAAGAAGTTTAGGAGATTGTAAAATGTAAAATAAATCTTCCTTTCCCCTTTCTTCTTGGTGTCATTTCTTTGCTCTGACTAGTTTCTTGTGTATCCTTCCAGAAAAACTTTATACATATACAGGTTCATACTAGTGTACATGAATGAGTATATATGTAATGCGTTTTAGTATCTTTGCTGGATTGATGATTTATTGGTAGTACCTTAATCCATTTCCTTAAGATAGAGGTACTTTCAACAATGTGATATTTGATCATCCTTTCATATGGCATTAAAACCTAATGGAGCAGATTTACTCATGGTGAAAACACAATAGATGAGGATTCTTATTAAGCATTATTGCTATTTTAAACCAAACTTAGAAACACTTAGAAAGTTACTGACAGAAACTAATTCTTTCCTATTACTTTTCTAGTCATAGTAGTGTGGATATGTGTCAAATAAAATGTATATAATATGCCAGGAAATAGGGGAGATGACTGACTTCTGTCTCTGTCCTTCATGTGTCTTCTGCGGCACAACTTCTCTCAATGGTTTTTTTCTTCCAACACTTCCCACTTGTGTTAAAAACAAAGCCGGAACATGACAGATAGCATCACATAGGAAGGGCTCTCCGGCAGTGCTCTGCATGGCTGCCTAACAATTATTTTCATCATTAATTCAGCTGCAGTTTTAGGCTTATCTACTGTTAACATTCATTAATAATTTAGGGCCCATTTCTCTCTCTCTCTCTTTTTTTTTTTTTTTAGAAATTTGATGCTGATCCAGCTGAATTATTTGAAATTCCAGTAAAGGAATTAACATTTGACCAGCTCCAGTTGTTAAAGGTAGTAATAGTCATGTAAAATGTAGAGTATCCTTTAGTTTGGGAATTCTTTGCATTTGCCTATATACAGTAATGTTCTCTTTGCATGTGGGGATGACGGTGTATCTAACATCTGTAGAGTGCTTTCTTTTGTTTCATTTTCTGATCTGTTTGGGAGGATAGGTTTGTGCTAATTCATCTGTCTTTTCTGACAGTTTTCATGAATCCCTTTGGTTATTGCATTTATGAAGGAATGAACTAGGCCATAAGTCTTCATAGGCCATAGGGGCTAGCCCTTCTCCCTATGACTTTATATCATTGTATGTGATAGTTGGTTTTTATACATACGTTAATTTCTAGATCTTTGTATATTTTGTTGTACCATATAATTTTCTTTTTTTGTCATATAATTTTAAATGGTTCCTCTTCCCATCCTCTTTAGATACCTAAATAAATGTTTAATTAAGTGTAAACAGTTTTCTAACTTTAGAAGTTTTATATTCTTCCTAAATTTGCTATTTGATCATGATCTTATATATGTATACGTATATAAAATATACTCTGTGGTTAGTGCCTATTCTTATTAAATATTAGATAATGCTACATTTTAATTGTCTTCTTTAACTTGCTATTTTTTTTCAAGTTGCAGTTCTGCTCATTATCTTTGCATAAACTAAGAATTTTTCCTGATTGTATTTTGTGGTGTGTTTTCTAGCTTGCTCATGTGACTGCGCTAAAATCTAAAGATCGGAGAGGTATGTACCAATATGGAGAAACACTTTGCATTTTGTGTAAAGTGTTAGGATTTCGAAAATCCATTTCACATAATCACGGTCATTTTAATGAATGTAATACTCCGTCATCTAAAGATAATTTTAGCCATGTGAAAACCTTGTATATATTTTCAATTGAATGATGTGCCATTTTGTTACTTATTTTAATTTGAGAATCAGAACTCCTTATATCTTTGTACCTCCCAATCTTTCCTAACATTCTTAATCATTACAAAGTGGAGCATATATCAAATACAGAATCCAGCTTGAGGGCCAGGCTGAGCCAGCTCTGTCCTTTACCACCTATGACCTGGGCAGGTTACTTGTCTACTCTGTGCCTCACTTTCCCCAAAGCTTGCCCTGCCTACCTTGTCCTTTTGTCATTTCACTTTGCTTTGTACTCCTATGGAACTTAATAAATGGGACTTACTGTATCCATTATTTAAACCTTTTATTTTTGTATATATTGTGGTCTCTTCAAATAGGACGTAAGCCTCTTGGGGGTAGAAAAATATTTTTATCTTCCCAGGAACTATTATGATGCTCTTCATATATTAGGTAATGCATAGATATTTGTTTCTCGTTGTGGTAATTCACAGTTTGAATACCTATGAAGACATTATGAAATGAATGTTTAAGGTTAACCTTACCCAGAACATGAACGTCACTATGTACCTTATAGATACTTGATGACTATTGTAGTAAAATGAATTTTGCCTTTCATTTATTTATTTGGAAACTTTTAATCTTTGAATTTGTAGTACAGATTTTGTGTTCTTTTTAGAATAGCTTGTTCTTTTAATTGTTTTTTCTCTTCTGGAAAAAAAACTGTTCTGTGTCTCTTAAGATAATCTATATTAGTTAAATGATAATGGTATAAAAGCATAATAGTAGCTATATATTCTCTTAATTTCTGATTTCTGTGTTGATTTTGGTATTTCAAACAAAAAACTTAGCAGAATGACTAAGCTCTGAATTCCATTGAGGAATAACAAATTATTGCTTATGACTGCTTTTTAAAGAATAGTACTATATTACAATTTTTATAAGAAAATAATCACTCTTGGAACTTTTGGTCTATGGTCTTTACATTACATTTTGCAAACTTGTTTTCACAAAAATTTCTTATTTAGAAAATGAGGTTTTTAATGATTAAAAATAATATGAACTCAAGAGCCTTCAAAAATGCTATCTTTGAAAGGATCTTGTAATTACTCAGTGTGTGTGCTTGTGCGTGCTCACACTCTCTCTCTCTCTTTCTAAAGATTTAAGAAAAGATTCTTAGTGCTATAGTAACATTTCATTTACTGAGTTTTTGTATTTTAAAATTTTAGAATCCGTGGTTCAGGAGGAAAATTCCTTTTCTGAAAATCAGCCATTTCCTTCTCTTAAGATGGTAAGTTCTTAGAGGAAAACCAGGACAAGGCTATCATTAATTCTTTTATGCCTGAATCATTTATTTTGATGTCTTAAATGAATACTAAAGGCTGTCAAAGACAGCTTTAATATAAAGATAAGGCCTCATGGGTGTCTTTTAGAGAAGGTGGCATTCTTGTGTGGCATCCTCATTGGTGCATTTTAGAGAAGACAACATTCTTGTGTGGTACGCCTGTGCTACATTTTTTTAAAGAGTAAATTATCTCAAATGAATAAAACTTCACTGTCAATGGGTTAATTAGGTAAGAATAGCAAATTTACATATTTCTGTGTTTAAATGGAAGGAGAAAAGGGTGGGAGGAAGATGCAATGGTGGGAGAGGCATTTTTATGTTTAAAACTATTTCTTAGCTTTTAGAAAGAAACACAGTTCTCCAACAAAAGAAAATAAGTATCTTTGTGTTAATTAAAATTAGACATATTTAAGAATTCATCCTGGAAAAAGTATAAGCAGAAAGTGGCTATATAGACTTAGAGACACATTTCATATGGGAATGCCTTTGACAGTATCAGGAAAGCCCACAGAGATGCCAGGGAGATTCTCGGTCTGCTTTTGCTACACTGGTCTTCCCTAAATTCTGGTCTTACTCCCTGTCTTTTTTTCATAATGTCAGGTATAGTTAATTACTTAGGCAGAAACAGGTAATTTCAGTTTAATGTGATATAGAAAGGGTTTTGGTTTTTTGTTTTTTTGTTTTTTTTTTTTTTTGAGACACCTTAGGTAGAGTGCTATGGCATCACAGCTCAACAGCAACCTTAAATTCTTGGGTTCAAGAGATCCTCTTGCCTCAGCCTCCCAAGTAGCTGGGAATATAGACGCCTGGCTATTTTTTAGAGATGAAGTCTCACTCTTGCTTAGGCTGGTCTCTTAACCCCTGAGCTCAGGTGATCCGCTAGCCTTGGCCTCCCAAAATGCTGGGATTACAGGTGTGAACCACCACTACCGGCCTATGGAAAATAATGTTTGGAGAGAAGCTTATTAGTGGGTTTCATCTAGTAAATTATCTGGTTGCTTAAGTATGGATGTGGATGTATATGACGTAGACAGGAAAGAAGTGACAGCAAATAATCTATAATGAAGGTATTTTGTTAAAATATTTAGGTATGTATTACCAGAGGAGGAGTTCATAAAACAATCTAAATCATTAAAGAAAATCTCAGTGGTTAAAGGTAACTTGAGTATTGATTATTCACTCTGTAACAAGGATGATACCAGCAAGTTCTTAAAATGGACATTGTCCTCGTATAATTCTCCAGGTATTTATGAAATGCAGCTAAGTAGGATTGTTCCTTCTAGTTCAAAGCTCTGAAGTTATCTGGTGCTTAGAAATTCCATGATTCCCAGACTTCTTGAATCATGGAAAAACTTTTTTTTTTTGCAGTTTTGGCTGGGGCTGGGCTTGAACCTGCCACCCCTGGTATATGGAGCCAGCGCCCTACTCCTTGAGCCATAGGTGCCGCCCTGGAAAAACATTCTTCTAATTGTATTAAAAGTTTGATAACTTTTATTTAGCCAAATAAGTTAAACATACACATGCACATTTAGTTACTTGACTGTCACCATCATTTAATCATAAAGAAAAAAATTTTTTTTGAGACAGAGTCTCACTTTGCCCCCCCCCCCCACTTGGTAGGGAGCCGGGGCGTCTAGCTCACAGCAACCTCAGACTCTTGTGCTCAAGTGACCTTCTTGTCTCAGCCTCCCAAGTAGCTGGGACTACAGGCACCCGCCACAGCACTCAGCTCTGTCTTAGAGACAGGTCTCACTCTTGCTTAGGCTGGCCTTGATCTTCTGAGCTTAAGCAATCCATGCACCTTGGCCTCCCAGAGAGCTAGGATTATAGGCATGAGCCACCACGCCTGGCCCTGGGCATTTTTTTACTAAAATTTCTTTATGAGGCCAGGCCCGGTGGTCTGATCCCTTGAGCTCAGGGGTTTGAGACCAGCCTGAGCAAGAGAAGACCTTGTCTCTACTAAAAATAGAAAAATTGCTTGCCATTGTGGCAGCTACATCTAGTCCCAATGACTTGGAAGGCTGAGGCAAGAGGATCTCTCAAGCCCAGGAGTTTGAGGTTTCTATGAGCTGTGATACCATAGCACTCTACCTAGGGCTACAGAGTGAGACTCTGTCTCAAAAAAAAAAAAGACCTCACATGTCAGCTTTTATAGGTTAATAGCCAGGCTTCATATTTTCAATTGATTTTCTGTTTACAACTACAGTAGAACCTCTAAGTTGACCACCCAAAGGACTGTAACAAAATGGTTAGCATATGGAGGTGATTAACACAAGGAACTAGGCCTAGTGTACTGACACGTACATGTGGTGCATGTTCGGTCTGGTGAAAATTAGGTCAACTTAAGGAGGTGGTTAATGTAGGGAGGAGGTCATTATGCAGGTTCTGGGGTAAAATAAAATAATCTGATTGCAAAGTTTCTAGATAATTTAGATAAATTGGCAAAATATTTGTTCATTTATACAGTAGATGATAGCCATATTGATTTATAATGTTGCCTGTCTTATTACAGCTCACTTTAGATGTTCAGTGAAAAGGATTTTATTTTATTTTTTGAGGCAGAGTCCTGGGGTTGAGTGCCATGGCTTTGTCATAGTTCAAAGCAACTTCAGACTCAAGCAATTCTCATGCCTCAGCTTCCCAAGTAGCTGGGACTGCTGGCACCCACCACAATGCCTGCCTAGTTTTTCTCTCTTTTTTTTTTTTAATTTTGATTTCTTTTTGATTTTTAAATTAAAAAATTTTTTTCTTAAAAAATTTTTTTTTCTGTATTTAGTAGAGATAGGGTCTCACTCTTGGTCAGGCTGGTCTTGAAATCCTGAGCTTAAGCATTTCACCTGTCTTGGCCTCCCAGAGTGCTAGGATTATAGGCTGGAGCCACCAAGTCCTGCTGAGTGAAAAGAGTGGTGATGGTGATTATTTATCAGAGATACTGTCTGATACTACTGCTTTTGCTGTTCAATTGCTTTTGACTTCCTTATTTTATGTACTAACAATCAACCGGGTTCTCCGTTTGAATATTCGAAAAAATAGCATTTTATGCTGAACGAAGAAAACATTTTATTCTTACTAGTGTTATATTATTATTGATTGCCTTTGTAATAATAGGTTTCTTTGTTTTCTTTTTCTGTCACCTATCTCATCAAAAATGAAATTGACCACCAACAAACAAAACTCTAGGTTTTAGAGGCTTTGCCAGAAGATGTAGGGTTTAATATAGAAATAAAGTGGATCTGCCAACAAAGGGTGAGTAATTGTGTATGCAGCATACTCCACCCTACCCCTGTTCTAAAAAGTTCTTTTTTTCTTAATCTCTTTGTTCTAATGGAATAAGTGAAACGAAAATCTTACTATGGTTTCCTCCATCAAGCTCAGTGCTTCTTGGACCTTTTAAATAAAGCACGTTTTACACTTAAACTAATATGTGAGTACCTAGTGATGAACGTAGTAGAAATTTCAGTTTACGTGGGTCTTGTGTACAGATTTCACCTGAGGTTTATGGGCATGTTTATAAAGTAGACAGCCACAAGTCATAGAGCTCTGATTTAGTTTCCCTAGACAGTGTCTTCCTGTATTGTCCAGTCTAGAATGCAGTGGCATCATCATAGCTCACTGCAAACTCAAACTCCTGGGCTCAAGCAATCCTCTTCTCAGCTTCCCATGTAGCTGGGCCTATAGGCATGTGCCACCATATCTGGTTAATTATTTTTAATTTTTATTTTTGTAAAAATGGGGTTTTGCTACAATGCCTCGGCTGGTCTCAAACTCCTAGGCTTGAGTGATCCTCCTGCATCGACCTCTCAAAGTGTTAGGATTGTAGATGATTTCATATTTTATTTAGTTTTTGTTTTCCCATCACCATCTAAAATAGGTTTGAAGCAATTTTCTAAGGAGTTTTCGATAAGGTAGCAGAAGCTAGTAATAATTACCCTTGAAAAAGAAATTTACATAGTTAATTATATTATAAATCACTCTGAGATTTAGTTATTTCTTTGTTCAAGAAATATTTCTTGAAAAGCTGCTATGGGCCGGGCATTTTCTGAGTGTGGAAGACAAGAAGTAAAGAAGACAGAATAAGGCCCTCTCTTCCCAGTGCTTACATTCTAGTGAGGAAAACAAAGCTATTGACTGTGTCATGGAGGAATATGTGTCATTGGTAGGATACATGGGGAGAGGGTTACTGTGAGGTAGGGGGAGGAAGTAGTTAATTCAGGCTTCATGACGAGGCATCTGGAACAATGTCCTTGAATTTATCTTGTTCAGAATAATGTATAACTGCTCTGAAATCATGCTATTTGAGGCAAGCTGGTCCTGGTTAGCATTAATAAATGCTCAAGCAAAGTTTTATTCATTTGTGCTTTTTTTAGTTTTCTGAGCTTATATAATTACTTCAGTAAATCATATGTTGTATAAAACACTTCATATTTGAATGTCAGTAGGGCTGACTCTTGGTGTCTTGGCTACATTTATTAAATTATTTTAATTATTTTTGAGGGGACTTGATATACTGAAAGCCCAAAGAATGAGATTTGTAACTGGTAATTAATAATTAATAGATTTTTTGATAGTGTGTTAGCAAATGAAGTATCCTATAGCTTGTGAAGATAAAATCATAGTAGATGGTAAATTTCCATAGCTTTAGCTTTTTAGCCTTAATAAAGCAAAAGTCTATTGTGTGGTATAGTTGTTCACTTTTTATGGGAGAGTCTCCACACCTGAATTACAATTGCTATGTTACTCTATCTCTATTAAAAAAACAAATTAAAAAAACAAATAGTTGTTTTTTTAATAGAGATAGAGTCTTACTTTATCACCTTCAGTAGAGTGCTGTGGTGTCACAGCTCACAGCAACCTCCAGCTCCTGGGCTTAGGTGATTCTCTTGCCTCAGCCACGATGCCCGTCTATTCTTTGTTGTGTTTGGTTGGGGCCGAGTTCAAACCTGCCACCCTCAGTATATGGGGCTGGTGCCCTACTCACTGAGCCACAGGCGCCGCCCTCAGATAGTTTGAGATGTTGGTCAAGTCACTAAATGTTTTTGCTTTCCCCATCTGTGAAATAACTGTTAGACTAGAGACGCAGAGATATTTCTAAACACTGTTATTCAGCAAGTGTAATGCCTTTCCTTTCCCTTTTTCTTTCACATAGGATGGAATGTGGGATGGTAACTTATCAACATATTTTGACATGAATCTGTTTTTGGATATAATTTTAAAAACTGTTTTAGAAAACTCTGGGAAGAGGAGAATAGTATTTTCTTCATTCGATGCAGATATTTGCACAATGTGAGTAATATTCAGTGATTTTTTTTCTTTACTCTTAGAATGTATCTAGGATGTAAGACACAAGTAGTGGTTGAAAGTGAGGAGTTGTCCAGATTCACCCCTGCTCTGTCCTCTCGGTCGGGTTGTGTGGATTCTCGTGTCCTTCGTGACTGTTAGCTGGTGGGTGCCATCTGTTCCTTTGAAGTCCATAAGGACTGGGTCCTAGAGCCATAGAGCCACACACCCTGTTTTATTTCCCAGAATATTATATCCTTCTTACCAGAGTGCAAGGGCTTTCTCACTGACTATTTTTGAGAACACTTTAGGCCCTGTAATGAAAATATTTTTTAATTTTTATTTTCTGACTGAAAGGCAACATGCATTAATGGTGGTTCTATCTGAGTACTGGGCTTATACTTACGTTTGTTTTCTTTATACTTTTAGTATTCCTTAAAACGTCAAAGCAGGATATTACAGTTATTTCCCCAATGAAAAGTAATTTTTTAAAAATTATCTTTTTTAGGGTTCGGCAAAAGCAGAACAAATATCCCATATTATTTTTGACTCAAGGAAAATCTGATATTTACCCTGAACTCATGGACCTCAGATCTCGGACAACCCCCATAGCAATGAGCTTTGCACAGTTTGAAAATCTACTAGTAAGTGATCTTTTAATTTTTAACATTTTTCTATTTTATCTTTTACAACAGTAGTAAATAAGATTTCATATTAAAGATCTAAGAGTTAAGGTTTTGACTAGCATATAATAAGCAAGTAGCTCTACTTAACAATGAAGATTTTAGATCTGAGAATGCAAAACAGTTAAATGAAAAGTAAAAATTGTCTTGCAGGCTTACATTAAGTTTTTAATTTTTCACAAATGGATTTAATGAATCATTTAAAATGGCTAGTTAGACTATAAATTTGTTTTGGCAGAGCATTTCCTTAACTAAAAATGTTTTGACCATATATTCAATATCTACATCTTCATAAATTAAGTTACATTACTAATATGCTGTGAAAATAGCCATTAAATAGAAAAAGATAAACAGGCAGAAACATTCAGACATTCTCCTTTCCTGCCCACTGTACTGTGCAGAGCACTGACCCAGATAATGAACGTTTACCGTTTGCAGTTCCTGGTTACTTTCTCATGAACAACTCATTTTTCTTCTTTCAGGGAATAAATGCACACACGGAAGACCTGCTCAGAAATCCATCCTATATTCAAGAAGCAAAAGCTAAGGGGCTAGTCATATTCTGCTGGGGTGATGATACCAATGATCCTGAAAACAGAAGGAAATTGAAGGAATTTGGAGTTAATGGTCTGATTTATGATAGGTATTTGTTTTTCATGAAACATTTTCATGGAATGTTAGAAAAAGTATAGTTTACATCTTATAAAATGAAAAATAAAGTTAAACTTAGTTAAGTTAAAATTCTGTAGTTGAGCCTCAGGTTTATCTTGACATTTGTTTGTCAGTGGGTGTTTTCAAACTTTGAAGTATGCCAGAATCCCTGGGGAAGCTTGTTAAAAATTCATTTGATTGGGCCCTAACCCAGATGTACTAAGTCATCTTGTGGGTGAGAGTGACTGCCTGCCCAGACACCTTTCTTGTCTATGCCAATTTTCTTGGTGATTCTCATTCAGTTCTGTGGCTTTCATACACTTAAATATTCCTCCCATTTTTTTTTTTTAAAGACAGAGTCTCACTCTCTTCCTAGGCTAGAATGCTACGTGTCAGCCTCGCTCACAGCAACCTCAAACTCCTGGGTTCAAGTGATCCTCCTGCCTCAACCCCTCAGCCCTCCACAGTAGCCAGGGCTATAGGCACTGACCACAACACTCAGTTAATTTTTCTATTTTTAGTAGAGATGGGGTCTTATTCTTGCTCAGTCTGTTCTTAAACTCCTGAGCTGAAAGGATCCTTCTGCCTCTGCCTCCCAGAGTGCTAGAATTATAGCAATGAGCCACTGTGCCTGGCCTATGTTCCCAAATTTATATATTGCCAAGTTGTGACCTCTGTAAACTTTTCTATCCTGGTACTGACACCTATTCCTTCTGTAGACTTCCTGATTTTAATATAAATGACAGTTACATCCATCTAGTTTCTTAGGCTGAATTCTTGGAGTCTTTTGTGATTCTGTTCTTTTATTTCATATCCCAGTCCAGACAGAAAATTCTCGCTTTATCTTCAAAATATATCCTTAATCTGTCTACTCCCCACATTTATCATTGTCACCTCATGTCTGGTGTGGATTACTGATGGAGCCTGCTCCCTGGAGACTGCCTCCATGCAGACTGTGCTCAGTGCAGCAGCTGGAGAGCCTTTAAAACTTCATTGGGTCATGTTGCTGCTTAAAATTCTCCCATGGTTTTCCGTGTCACCTAAAGGGAAAAAAGCCAAAGTCCTTACAAGGCCCTGTCTATCTAAGCTGATTCCCCTCCTCCCCCACGCCTCCCAGGCCCCTTTCCCTCTCTGACCTTATCTCCTACAGCTTTCCCCATCTGCTGTTCCTCTTTCTTCCAGACAGAGAAAGAGTCCTGAAATGTCACTTCAGTGAGGCTTTTCTTCAATAACCTCTGTTCCCACTGTACTTCCTGACTTGTCCCTCCATGTCACTTATCCCCCCGTGACGTGCCATGTATATATTATAGTTTGGTTATTTTACTTGTTTTTTCCACTGGTAACTCCCCCGCCCCTCCAAATGTGCACACACAGGCAATGACATAAGCTCCATGAAAGCAAGGCTTTTGACTGTTTTATTTACTGCTGTGTATCTTTGAGACTAATATGTGATACACAGCAAGCAAGAACTCAAATAGTTATGAAGCAGACCATTTTCTGTATTTAAAATCAGTTCCTTTGGTGTTTATGAGGTAAGTTTGAAAGCCACAAATTTGGGAGACAAAAAGTTGTCTTAGTATAAAGAAAGTTGGGTTAGAAGGGATTCATTTATTCTGCTGAGGGAGTAGCAGGCTTGCTAATAACAGGCACACCTTGGAGGCAATGCAGGTATGATTCCCGATCACCACAGTAAAGTGAGTCACATGAATTGTTTGGTTTCCCAGTACATATCAGTTAGCTTTATATTATATTGCAGTCTTTAAGTGTGCAGTAGCATTTTGTCTAAAAAACAATGTACATACCTTAATTTTAGCAATACTTCATTACTAAGAAACACTAAGGATTTGAGCCTTCAGCCAGTTGTAATTTTTTTGCTGGTGGAAGGTCATGATTCCATGTTGAATGGCAGTAAGACTTGAGAATCAAAATGACTTTTTTTTTTCCTTTGAGACAGAGTCTCATTTGTCTCCCTTGATAGAGTGCCATGGTGTCATAGCTCACAGCAACCTCAAACTCTTGGGCTCAAGTGATCCTTTTGCCTCAGCCTCCAGAGTAGCTGAGACTATAGGTGCCTGCCACAATACCTGGCTATTTTTAGAAATGGGGTCTTGATTTTGCTCAGGCCAATCTCTTAACTTCTAAGCTCAGGCAGTCCACCCGCCTCAGCCTCCCGAAGTGCCAGGACTATAGGCATGAGCCACTGCGCCTGGCCTCAGAATGACTTCTTGATCCACGGTCTGCAGAATGAATGGCAGGAAAACAAAATTTATCTCTTTGTACATCTCTATCCAAGCTCTTGAGTAATTGGGTGCATTATTGCTTAGTAGTCATTTTTTGTTTTTGTTTTAAATACAACCTAGAAAGCTAAGGAAGTACTCATATTTTGAAAGGAATTTTTTTTTTTTTTTTAAAGAAGGAGGTCTCAATAGTGGGTTTAAAATCCTTAGTAAACCATGCTCTAGACAGATGTGCTGTCATCTAGGCTTTGCTGTTCTATTGCTAGGACACAAGAATAGATTTAGCGTTATTCTTAAGGGGCTTAGGAGTTTTGGAAAGGTAAATGAGCCTGGCTCACCAGTTGCATCAGCCCCGAGCAAGAGAGTCAGCCTGTCCTGTGAAGCCTTGAAGCCAGGCATTGACTTCTCTCTTTGAAAGGCCTAGATGACCACATCTTCCAGTAGGATACTGTTTTGTTTATATTGAAAATTATTTTTAGTGTAGCCACCTTCATCTGTCTACAGGGTGTCCCAAAGGTCTCCATAAATAGGAAAAATTTTAAAACTCATATTTAAAAACTCGATTTTTTTATATTTATATATCCACACATAGGGAAATATTTTGTAGAATTTTGTAATAAATATTTTGTAAATAAAGGTACATTTAATTATAACTTCCCATATTCCCTAATGTATGGAGACCTTTGGGACACCCTGTATTATCTTAGCTAGATTTTCTGTTTAACTTGCTGTAGCTTCTTTGCTTGATGCTTCACCTTTTACTTGTATCTTATGGAAGATACCTTCTTTCCTTAAACCTTATAACCAACCACTGTTAGCTTCGTAATTCTGCAGTTTCCTCACTTAGACTTGATAGACGTGAAGACTTAGAGCCTTGTTCTGGATCCCTGGGCTTAAGGGAATGTTGTGGCTGGTTTGATCTGTCCAGGCCACTAACATTTTTTCTATTTAAGCAGTAAGGCTATTTAGCTTTCTTATCATTCATGTGTTCCCTGGAGTAGCACTTTTAATTTCTTTCAGGAACTTTTCCTGTGCATTCATTACAACTCGGCTAATTGTTTGGTGTAAGAGGCCTAGTTTTCAGCCTGCTTCAGCTTTCAATGTGCCTTCCTCACTATGCTTAATCATTGCTAGCTTTTGATTTAAAGTAAGAGATTTGTTATTCTTCTTTCCATTTGAACACTAGGAGGCCATTGCAGGGTTATTAATTGGCCTACTTTTAATGTTGTGTCCCGGGAAATAGGGAGGCTTAAGGAGAGAGAAAGAAATGGGGGAATAGCCAGCAGGTGGGACAGTCAGAACACACACAGCATTGTTAATGAACTTAATGAAATTGAGCTTGGCTTGTACCCCAAACCATGACATGAGTAACATCATAGATCCCTGGTCACAGATCACCATAATTGATTTACAATAATAATAAAAAAATTGAAACATTGCAAGAATTACCAAAATGTGATAGAGACATGAAGTAAGCACATGCTGTTGGAAAACTGGCACTTACAGACGTGCTGGTTGTGAGGTTGCCAGAAACCTTCAATTTATAAGAAACAAAAGCATTTGTCAAACACAATGTAACAAGGTGTGCCAGCACTTGGGCATCATCATACCAGGAGTAAGTGATGAAATTCTCACAGGCCTGCTTTAAAAAGGAGACTTTCCTGGATTTAGCTCGTATTACTGTCTGTCCTGTATGCCCCAAAACTATTACATTAGTAACATCATAGATCCCTGGTCATAGATCACCAAAATTGATATAATAATAATGAGAAAATTTGAAATACAGGGTGTCCATAAAGCTCATGTGCAATATAGAATTATACACTAGTTTGGGGTTAGAAAGAACTCATTTAAAATTATACACTGTTTTAAATTGTACACATGAGTTTTATGGACACCCTGTATTGCAAGAATTACCAAAATGTGATACAGAGACATGAAGTGGGCACATGCCTTTGGAAAAATAGTACCTGCAGACTTGCTAGTTACTGTCCTATAAGATTGTATCACTTTTTTTTTTTTTTGAGACAGAGTCTCACTTTGTCACCCTTGGTAGAGGGCTGTAATGTCATAGCTCACAGCAACCTCAAACTCTTAGGCTCAAGTGATGCTTTGTCTCAGTGTCCCAAGTAGCTAGGAATACAGGTGCCCACCACAACACCTGGCTATTTTTAGAGATGAGGTCTTGGTCTGGCTCAGGGTGGTCTCAAACCTGTGAGCTCAGGCAATCCACTCACCTCAGCCTCCCAAGTACTGGGACTACAGGCGTGAGCCACCATGCCTGGCCCCTCTCTTAGTAAAGCTTTTTTCTCCCCAATATTTTCTCTCAAGTCGTCTAGTTTTAAAATTGCAACCCAGATAATTCCTACTTACCTACCTGCCCTTTTAAATTATTTGGGTAGTTTTTCATGAAACAACATGATTTATAGCCTTTTTTTTTTTTTTTTTTTAAGGAGACAGAGTCTCACTTTATTGCCCTCAGTAGAGTACTGTGGCATCACAACTCTTTGGCTTAGGCAATTCTCTTCCCATCCCCTCAGGATGGGACTACAGGCACCTGCCACAAAGCCTGGCTATTTTCTGTTGCAGTTTGGCCAGGGCTGGGTTCGAACCAGCCACCCTCTGTATACTAACTCAGCCACAGGCGCTGCGGATTTATAGCTTTTTAAATAGACATTTCCAATTAATTTAAAATGAAAAATTAAAGTTAATAATTTGAAAGCAAATCTTAGCTTTAGCAAATTTTTGAAGACTAGATAGTGGAACCTAAAGAGTTGACCACTCCCTTTGTTGACCTAATTGCCATAGACTGGACATGCACTGCATGTATTTATCAGTACAGTAGATCTAGCTCCTATGTTGACCACCTCTGTTTGTTGATCAGTTTGTTACAATCCTTTGGGTGGTCAACTTAAAGGGGTTCTACTGTATGTGCATAAACACAGAAAGTGCCAAAAAATTTTGTATACTTTTTTTTTTTGAGACAAAGGCTCACTCTGCTCAAGGTTGAGTGCCATGGCATCAGCCTAGCTCACAGCAACCTCAGATTCCTGGGTTTAATGATGATCTTCCTGCCTCAGCCTCCCAAGTAGGTAGGACTACAGGCGTCAGCAACAACCCCTGGCTAATTTTTCTATTTTTAGTAGAGATGGGGACTCCCTTTTAGGCTGGTCACTAACTCCTGGCCTCAAGGAATCTTTACGCCTCAGCCTCCCCCAGAAAAGGTATGCACATTTTACAAGAGGAAAAAACTGTATTAACACTGTAATAATATATAGTGATAACATTTGTTATCTTTTTTTTTGGTAGAGACAGGGTCTCATTTTATTGCCCTTGGTAGAATGCCGTGGCGTCATAGCTCACAGCAACCTCCAACTCATGGGCTTAAGCAATTCTCTTGCCTCATCCTCCCAGGTATCTGGGACTACAGGCATCTGCCACAATGCCCAGCTATTTTTCACTTGCAGTTTGAACACGCCACCCTCATATGGGGCCGGCGCCCCACTCACTGAGCCACAGGTGCTGCCCACATTTGTTATGTTTTATATTGTATTTTGTGTCTTTTGTAATTGCAGAAGTCAAATACGACTTGAGTATTATGACTTTATTTTATTTTTTTTTATTGAGACAGAGTCTTACTATGTCACCCTTGATAGAGTGCCATGGCATCACAGATCACAGCAGCCTCCAACTCTTAGGCTTAAGCAATTCTGCCCCAGCCTCCCAAGTAGGAGGCTAGGACTACAGATGCCTGCCACAACGCCTGGCTATTTTTTGTTGCAGTTGTCATTGTTGAGCTGGCCTGGGCTGGGTTCAAACTCACCAGCCTGGTTATGTGGCCAGCACCATAACCACTGTGCTACAGGCACCAAGCTGAGTATTACAGTTTTAATGAAAGGTTTTTTCCCTAATAGTGTACATTTTTTGACACCCTCGGTATATATGTTTTTAGGTGAAATTAATGGTCACAAATATTTTCATGTAGGAAAAGTGTTTTGTGAGCTTATGCTGCATATGGCTTTGTAGAGTATACAAATATAGGCAGACACTTCATCTTGGTTGGAGCCAAATGATGGCATGTAATGGAGAACAGAAGGATGTGTAACAGGTGGTAAAGAAAGTTCTTCCTGGCATGGAGCTTCAAAGAGGAAGAACTGAGTTGAAATTTTGGAGGTGATTAAATTTGCTTTGACAGTATTTGCATTAAAGGTAGAGGCAAGAGCCTGGACGAGGGTGGAGCTATGTTGGAGGTGTGGAGGCTTTTGAGAAGACAGGCTGGGGCTGGTGTCATCAGGCTCTGGTGAGAGATGACATGGATTGTGGTAGAGTTGCTTGTTATTTTCAAAAGAGTTTTTTTTTTAAATCAAAAAACTACATGTCTGTAGTTTTAAAATTCCCCAAAGAATAATCCCTATACCTCTTTCTTTTATTGTCCCTAGCCAAGTGTCTGTCCCCTAATTTTTTAAAAAGCTGTTTCTACTGCTGTTTACCTCTATTTCTAAATAAGCTGCTTATGTTGTTACAAATTCAGACGTTAATATTGAAGGTTTCAAATGACTAATGATTTGAAGCCTTTGAGGCATTTTGGATTGGGGAAAGATATTTCTCTACCTTTCCAAAGTCATCAAAACACAGGAGATTTTACATTTAACTATGCTTTTGTGATATATACTATCTCTTACATAAACTGCTGTATTTGATTTTCTAATATTTTGTTTGGGAATTGTGCATTTATGATAATGAGTAAGATGACCTTTAATGTACCTTTTTCCAATGGTGATTATCTAATTTACTACTGGAGATAATACTAGACCCATAGAAAAATGGGGCAATGTTCTCTCTTTTTATAAAAAAATTATTGCAATCTGCCTCAATGATCAAAAATAAAGAATGCAGTAATAATACAAAAGACTTCCATTTAAAGAACGTCATTACTAATTTAGAAGTCCCTGGTCCCTGTATTCCACTACTTGATCCCATTTTTATCTCCTCCCTCAGATGTAACCACTTAGCAAATTACTCTTTTATTAAACTGTTTTAATTTCATTTCCTTCTCATTTAACAATGTACCATTTAGTTGTGTATAGTTTTAAGCTTTATTTGTACTTTTTGAACTTGTCATTATGTTCTTTAAATTCCTGTCATTGCATATAGCTACAAATCATTCCTTCCCTGGCTGTATAATACTCCATTGTATGTCTGCACCATAATTTATTCTACTATTTAGGAATGTTGCTGTTGCCAAATTAGTGCTCTTATATACAGAGTTGCTGTGGATGTTGATCAGGTCTTTTAAATAAAGGGTAAAGTTTCTCCAGGGCAATGACTTCTAAACCTTTTTGACCTCAATCCATTTTATGTAGCAACTCAGAATGCAGATTGTTATATCTACAAGTATACCCCAAACAGTATTCACACATAATGCCCCTTAAATTCTTCCTATTCGTGTGTACTTTTTAAATGCTAGTCTTCGCTTTCTGAACTGATTATGTGACTGCTAGATCTCTAGCTCAGCACCATCAGGTGTCTGTTGTGGGTCAGGCATGGGAAGAACAGCAGGAACACATCACCTGCTGTCGGCTGTTCTGCGTTTCTTGTGTGGCCTCCTGGCAACTCTCAGCAGCAGGACCAAGCATGGTAATCCTGTCAGATAGTATGGAAACCTATTCAACACATGGTTAAGACAAACCATCATTTTTTTTTCTCCCCCCCCCTCCTTTTCTCAGAGGAATATCCTGATTCAGGGTCACTAGGGCACTCTGTCCTGAGATTACAAAGCTGCTGGTGTGGGCCTGGGACCAGATGCTGTAGGCTTTTTTAAAAAAGAAAAATAGGCTTGGCACCTGTGGCTCAAGCGGCTAAGGCGCCAGCCACATACACCTAAGGTGGCGGGTTTGAATCCCCAGCCCGGGCCGGCCAAACAACAATGATGGCTGCAACCAAAAAAAAATGGCCAGGCGTTGTGGCAGGTGCCTGTAGTCCCAGCTACTTGGGAGGCTAAGGCAGGAGACTCGCTTGAGCCCAGGAGTTGGAGGTTGCTGTGAGCTGTGATGCCATGGCACTCTACCCAGGGGGATAGCTTGAGGCTCCGTCTCAAAAAAAAAAAAAAAGAAAAATAATAGCTGCTAGAGTGGCAGTGGCCCTCTTGGAGTGACCCTTAACATGCCTCCTTTTCCCTGGGATTGCTCCAGTAAAACTTGATTAACCTCTGTGGGCACAACTGCCACCCAGTGCCCTGGCACTCCCTGTTTCCTGTAGCGTGTATCTTGTTCTCTCTTGCGTCACTATCATTTTTATAGAAAACATACTTTGGTATCTTCTTAAGAAATGAAGGCATAAAAAATAAAAGTCTTTGAGGTCTTAGTGTCTAGAAATGTTATGACTGGGTATAGAATTACGTTAGAAATGATTTTCCTTTTAGAATTTTAAAAGCATTTATCTTTACAATTCCCAGTGTTATTGTTTGTGAATCTATGTTGACTCCTGTTCCCTTTGTGTACGAGAAAGAAACTCTCACTTAGAGACACTTCACTTTGTCACTTAGGGGTCCTACAATTCCGTGTCTTGTGGGTCTGGTTTTGCCCATTGCTCGGACACTTGGTAGCTCTTCTTAGTTTTCCAATTCATGGCCTTAAACATGAAGAAATTTTTAAAAATTATTTCTTCAATTTTTTATCTTTCATTTTTCTGATTTTTTTTCCTTTTTAGAAGTTCTGTTTGAATTAAGTACCTCTTAGACCAGACTTTAAATTCTTTTCTCCTATTTTCTTTGTCTTTTTGCTGCACTTGGACAGTTTTCTCTGCCCTGGCTTCCGCCCGTTCTGTTGAGTTCTTCATGTCTGCTATGGTATTTTTCATTTCCAACGACTATGGTTTATTACACATACATCATAAATATGTAAAACATCTTGTTCTTGCTTGATGTAAGTACTATTTTCCAGAAGTTTTTAAGGATTCTTTTTGCCTTGTTCTTCTGTTTTCTTTCCATCTTGCATATTAAAAGTGGTTTTGTAAAAGTGGTTTTTTTTGTTTGGTTGGTTTTTTTTGAGACAGAGTTTCACTTTGTCTCTCTTGGTAGATTGCCGTGGTTTCATAGCTTATAGCAACCTCAGACTCCTGGGCTTAAGCGATTCTCTTGCCTCAGCTTCCCAAGTATCTGGGACTACAGGCACCTGCTACAACTTCCATCTTTTTTTGGAGACAAGGTCTCACTCTGGCTCAGGCTGGTCTCGAACCTGTGAGCTCAGGCAATCCACCCACCTCGGCTTCCCAAGCCGAGATTACAGGTATGAGCCACCACACCTGGCCTTGTAACACTCATCTTGCCCTATGGTTTTCTCAGTTGTTTGTAAATCCTTAGCTGCCTCCTACCATGGGGAAATGGGATCTACAACGCTTGTTGGAAGCTCTGAGTGTTGTGAATGTAGTTATTGATTAGAGCTGCACTATCAGGTGACCTGGGTGGCCTCTTAGGTTATACCTCTGATGTCAGTCGATTCGGAATTATATTCTGGGACTGATGAGAGTCCTCAGAGAATAGCATCTATCTATTTAACCTGGGGTGGAGTGTCCAGGTCTGGCTGCCTAGGTTCTTGGAGTCAAGTGAAGAATGAGAGCTGAGGGAGGGAGGAGAGTTGCTGTATTTGGCATTTGGTACGTATATACTGTCTCTAAATTCCCTTGATGGGGGAGTAGTAGTGGTTTTGTAAAAGGCACAACCCTCGTCTTGTCGTATAGTTCCCATAATAAACCAGCAGCAGGGCAGAACCTAATCACCCCAGTGATTAGGGCACCAGCCCCATATACCGAGGGTAGTGGGTTCGAACCCAACCCCAGCCAAACTACAACAAAAAACAGCCTTGTGTTGTGGCAGGCACCTGTGGCCCCAGATACTTAGAAGACTGAGGCAAGAGAATCGCCTAAGCCCAAGAGCTGGAGGTTGCTGTGAGCTGTGATGCCACAGCACTCTACCAAGGGCAACAAAGTGAGACTCTGTCTCTAAAAAAATTAAATAAGTAAAATTAAATTAAAAAATAAAAAAATAAACCAGCAGCAGGGAGTGGAGGAAGGGAAATTAATGCCCGCTGCTGCTCACAGCCTTCCCTGTCAGCCTCTCTCCCTTTTACTCCCAGTTCAAGAGGAATTTGATGATTTGGCCCTTTCAGTTCTGCTAACTGAAAAAACTTTATCCTTCAGTTTTCCTGCTTCCAAAACTGTTTTGTCTCTTCGGTTTCTCTCATATTCATAGACATTTTTAATCTCCTTTATTTTATTTTTAATGGGATTAGGGAGAGAGTGAAGTGGACTGCTTTTATTTTGTCCTGATACTTTAACCCGTAGATCATTTTTCGTTCTCAAATATATGTCTTTAAAAGGAAGTCTTTCTCTTAATACAGTAATATTTGAGTCAATACTTTTTTATCTTGTTTAAAAAAATTCTTTTCTACTGTGAAGTCATACATATTCTCTTGTAGTGCCTTACACAGTTGGCTGGCTGTCACACCGGTGTGAAAGGCCATCCTTTCTCTGCTGATGGACAGCACCAGTGCTGCTGCCTGTCATGCGCTATTCCTTCTGAGCTCTCGATTTGGGGTACACTTGCCATCATTGCTTTAGGCCAGTTCCCACACTGGTGAGCAGTTTTCTTACCTTGATCTTTGGTGACTTGGAAGGCAGACCGGCTATGAATTCCACCTCTTGACAGCTTTCTATGTGTAAAATAAAGGCATTTCTACCTGACTGGCTTGGACGACAGAGACTTTAAGAATCACTAGGAAGCTACACATTTTCATTATCGGATTCACTTGCTTTATTATCAGCTCTTACTGCATCAGAGGTACAAATGGCTGGTGCTGCTATTCTGGATTATTGGACAGACTGTGGAGAAATTTTTAAAAATAGAACTAATGCTGTCATCTTTAAAATGAAACAAAGTAAAAACTGTAATATGGATGTTCCAGACATTCTGTAAATGGATTCTTATGATGAGGTTAAGTCACCTGATCTTAAGTAAACCATAAAATTACACTATTTTTTATATTTTGTGTTTGTTTCATCATAGGATATATGATTGGATGCCTGAACAGCCAAATATATTCCAAGTGGAGCAGTTGGAACGCCTGAAGCAAGAATTGCCAGAGCTTAAGAGCTGTTTATGTCCCACTGTTAGCCGCTTTGCTCCCTCATCCTTGTGTGGGGACCCTGATATCCATGTGGATGCCAGTGGCATTGACAATGTGGAGAATGCTTAGTTTTTGTTGCACAGAGGCCACTTGGGAGCATGCACCACTGGTCTGGGTATTCATTTTTCATCATTGAGCATTGTATATCTATGCCTTTTGGGTTTCTCAGTTCAATGAAGCAATAATGAAGTATTTTACTCTTTCACTACAGTACCTGCAAGAATTTCAAGTATGCTATTTAAATCACTTGGCCAGGTATAATTTCCAGTCAGTCTCTTTATAGTGAGAAAGTGTATTGGTTAGTAAATATTTTAAACGGAACATAAAAATCTATAATGGTAAAGAAATGTTCATTTAAAACCTAGCACTTTGCAATTAACTATATAAATAGCTCATATTTACACTTCTTACAGCTCTTCATTTGATCAGGTCTAAAATTTTTAGCACTTGAGGAAAATGACTATGCATAATTATACCTGACCATGGAAAAATAAGTACCTCAAATGCATGCATTTGCACTGGTGATTCCAACTGCACAAATCTTTGTGCCATCTGTGTACATAGGTATTTTTTACATGGACTGACATGCACACATACCATTTTCATTCAGTATGAGCCTTGAGGCTGCTGCCATTTTTCCACTTGACCAAACCAGCCTGGAGGTGAACCTTAAAACTTGTTTCCTGAATCTTTCAGAAGTTGTTTTACATAAATGTTAAAATTTCAAAATGCTGCAGGGTAATTTAATGTGTGAAATATTAGTAAGAAGTATGTATTGCATACTGAGTAGTGTAGATCACAGCATATAAATATAATTCAGTGCATGCTTTGGGTTTTAAGCATGAGATTGTACACGTTTACCACTAAGTCCTTGCATCTGTGGTGCTAGGTGAGTGTGAGAAGATGTCAAGGACTGCAAATATTTGGTTGCCTAAAAAAAAAGCCTATAGGCATTTTAAATATGCTTAAGTGTCTCTCACTACCTATTACACACCATTGCTTTGTGGGTTTGTTTTGTGTGTGTTGTACAGTAGTTAAATCTCATGCAGAAAAATAAATGTCCTGAATTCTCATATTGGTATTCGTTATTGGTTAATGTATATCATGCATGTAATTTATTTAGAAATGTAGATCTTACTAAATGTATATGCATGTTTTGAAGGATTAAACTAAGATTTCTTTCATTAGAGGCAGATTGTGTTCACATAACTGTAAGTTAAGAACGAATGTTAAATAAAATAATACACATTTATTTTCTTCATTATAAAATGAAATTTTAAGAAGATGTTACTTTTGTAGAATGATTTTATAATATTTTGAGAAATTGAAGTTCAGTGTCGACTCTAAAGGGGTTGCTTATTTGCATCGACTGCATGTTTTTCATGAGGCAGTTTATTCATGTATCTACATATTGTGGTAGTAGCTGAGAACCTAAGACTTGAAATTACACATTGTACTTTTTTTTTAAGCTAAGCAATGCAATTTTGGTTAGATCTTAACTGTGTGAAGGATAGACCCTGAAGTCCTATGGTATTATTGTATTTGTAACACTGATAATTAATGGTGTTGTCTGCAAGGGTTCTATATACAATGAGATGGTCCAACATTTTGGTGTAAATTAGGCACTTTTAGAAAACTACTGAAAAAGAATGTTTTCTTCATCTGCGGCCTCTTTGTCTAATGCAATTACTGCATCTTCATGGTAACTTGATTAGCCTCAGTTTGCACGGTAGTCCTCTCTATGCCTTTCTATTTCCAGCTCCACTTTGAAGACTCCACGGCAGAGGGGAAGCAGATCATAAAGGAAAAGAAGGGAGGGAAGACATTGTCGAGTGGGAAATCTGGGGGGAAGTAAAAAAGGAGACGAAAGGATGAAGAAAGGAGGCGGCGGGGTGGCACTCGCGCTTTACTAGGAAGAGCTCACTGTCACTGCTTTTGATGCAGACAGAACTTTTCTGCTCACTTTCTTCCCTGTCTTTTCCTGACCTCATAAAACCAGCGTTAGTAGATGATTAAAACATAACAAGCAGTGGCTCCTCGTTTTTATAGGACTAAGTCCAGACCCTCCCCCCTAGCTCTGCTCCATTTCACTGTCCCCGGGCCATCCCTGGACGCCATGCTTCTGCACCACTCCTGTCTGCCCTGTGTCCTCCTCGCTTCTCCCCACTGCTGCCACCTCTCTGCCAAACTCATTTCTCCTCGAGCCATTGACCGCTTTCCTGAGCCCCTGCTGAAGCTTCTTGCGGAGGGAATCCAGTTCTGTGCTTCGAAGCACCACGTCCAGGCCTTGACCTGGCTGCGTCCCGCGCATCGTGGGTGGGCGTGGCTGATGTTTGGCTCACACGCCAGGCTGTGGACTCTTCAAGGCAGGGACCTCTCATACTCGTTTTTACTTACACAGGTCTTGGAACATAGTAGAAAATGAATGTTGGAAGTACCGAGACGATATAATTTGTATCAAATGTCCTTTTGAATGAAGAGATTGAGTTATGTTCACTAAGAATATAAACTTTGACTTGGCTCACATTTTTATGATTAGGACGGTGTATTGATATAAATTTTGAAATGTAGGGGAATAATGTTAAATTATTTATACTTTGTGGAAATCAAGTGAAATGTTTGCTAAGATGCCACCGTTGTCCTTTGGTATTTTCTACTCTGGAATTATGTACTGTGAATGGACGCAAATGTGAGGAACTCCACTCACTCCTGTGTGAGCGGGGCCACCGCTGGCTTCCTCCCGCCCGTTCACCTCAGTCCCATTGCTCCTGTGACACTTTCTCTTCTGCCCTCCACACTCCAAGCTTACGCCTACCTCAGTACCGCTCTCCCTGTCTGAAATGCCTTCTCTGCCTCTCTCCAGTGTCCCGCTCGGGCCTCCTCCTCCATGAAACCCGCCTCAGCTTTTGATCTGAATCATGAATCATGATGGAAACAAAGGCAGACCGCCTCTAAATCTCACTCTTCCTTTTACAGCTGGGGCAACGGCCCCAGAGGGGTTAACTGACTGACCAGGCTGGGACTGGACTCCGGGTTTGTGGCTCGGAATCCCGTGCTCTCAAACTGCGCTGCCTTCTGCCGCCGCGGCATCTGTGCGCATGTGCTTCCGCGTAGTGCACCTGCTCACGGGCCTGTTACCCCGAATGAGATTGTACGCTCCTTAAGGGCAGGGACTGCTCTGCAGCTCCAGCGCTCCGGCACTACTCTATTCTTAGTACGAACCAGATAAATAAATGATAGTGGCAACGATCCCGGTTTCCTAGCTCAGGTTGTTTCCTGATAAACGTAAAATGTTGTTGCCATATTGTCTTGAGTGTGTCCACGTGTGTGTGTGTGTGTTTACACATGTTCTCTGCTGAGTTGTGTGGAGTCACGTATTTAATGCACTACCCGAAACCAGTTCTCCTGAACGAGAATTATGACAATAGATTATTGCATTGATTTAAGTGGAAGATAAAGTAGTTTCCCCGAAAGGCCTAGCTGCCCCTCGGAGGGGCAGTGTACTAAATCCTATAGTCGGTGGACTGGTGGTAGAGAAGGTGCTGCTTTGCATAGGACTTGCATGACCCCAGGGACAGGATGTCTGACCAGTTGTGATGG
The DNA here is from genome assembly GCA_963574585.1 of Otolemur crassicaudatus. Lineage (NCBI taxonomy): Eukaryota > Metazoa > Chordata > Mammalia > Primates > Galagidae > Otolemur > Otolemur crassicaudatus. Next base: position 34,966 of record CAUYQS010127171.1, read on the forward strand.
ACTAGTCTACCTTTCTGCCTGGATTCTTTGTCTACAGCTGACCAAATCCTGTCTTTCCCATTATTACTGGTTTGGTATTCTAGGTTGATGATGGAGCCCAGCTAAATTAGATTTGGATACAATTGATTTACTCCTTTGCATTTTAGCTTTGGGCCATTTACTTTTTGGATAGAGACCAAAGTTTTCATATTAGAAAAAATTTATGGTTGGAAATTCCTTCAAATGTATTCTCTTAGTGGGCTAAGATAGTTGGAGAAATAAATTTGAGATGTTCAAAGCCCAAGACAGCATATGATTAAGAATATACCATGTAGGCTCGGTGCCTGTGGCTCAAGTGGCTAAGGTGCCAGCCATGTACACCTGAGCTGGTGGGCTTGAATCCAGCCTGGGCCCCTCATGACGACTGCAACCAAAATATAGCCGGGTGTTGTGGCGGGCGCCTGTAGTCCCAGCTACTTGGGAGGTGGAGTAGGAGAATCGCTTGAGCCCAGGAGTTGAAGGTTGCTGTGAGCTGCAATGCCACAGCATGCTACCCAGGGCATCAGCTTGAGGCTCTGTCTCAAAAAAAAAAAAAAAAAAAAAAAAATATATATATATATATATATATATACACACACACACACACACACACACACACACACACACACCCCATACAAGTATGTACTGGAGGAAAGAGGAGAGATGAGTCAGGCATTGTGGGGCTTTCAAGCTCTTACAGATTGGGTTAGAGTAATTGTGAAATAAGTTTGGGCTACAGCCCATGGAGACTCACAGGCCAGGGGCCTATTGGTGGTGTGTTCAGGGGGAATGAAGGAGCCATCCTGTCAGGGGAGAAGGTATTATGAATGCCAGAGAAGCTGGGCGTCTGTGGAGGAGATAAATGTTGTTAATAATTTTTAAGAAGGGAAATAACATGAAAGGCAAGTGTTTTAAAGTAACAAGGAACTAGTGTAAGAATAATAAAAGGAAGGCCATGACTGATCTGTGTAGTCCTCTACTCATCTAGACATGCCTCTCCCTGTCTCTTCAGATGGAAAACCAACGTGGAGGGAAGGGGTAAACCTCCGAAACTTACTGAGAAAGCCAAACAGCAGGATTTCACAGGCCTATTTTGTATTTTCAAATTTATTTTATTTTTTATTTGTTTAATTTAATTTTATATTTTATTTTTTGACAGATTCTCACCTTGTCGCCCTGGGTCGAGTGCAGTGGCATGATCATAGCTCCCAGCAACCTCAGTCTCGGGCTCAAGTGATCCTTTTGCCTTAGCCTCCTGTGTAGCTAGGACTAAGGACTGTGGGTGTGCACCATCACGCCCAGCTTGTTTTTCTCTTTTTAATAGAGTTGAGGTCTTCCCCTTGTTCAGGCTGGTCTCAAACTCCTAAGCTCAAGTAATTCCACCTCAGCCTCCCAGAGTACCAGGATTACAAGAGTGAGCCATGCTGGCCTGTTTGTTGCCTCTTAAATTCAGATAGAGTATTCCTTATCCAAAATGCTTGGGTCCATAAGGTGTTTCGGTTTCAGATTTTGAAATATTTGCATTGTATCCTTAGGGTTGAACATCCCTAACTTGAAAATCTAAAAAGGTCCAGTGAACATTTTCTTTCTTTTTAAAAATTGTTTTGTAGAGATAGAGTCTTACTATGTTGCCCAGGCTGGTCCTCAACAAACTCCTGGCCTCAAGTGGTCCTCCTACCCCAAGTGCCTGGCCGCTGATGAACATTTCTTTTGAGCATTACATTAGCACTCAAAAAGTTTCAGAGTTTGGAGCATTTTGGATTTTCAGATTAGGGATACTTAACCTGTATTAATTAAACTATATTTTTCTTTCTAAGATTTCAAGTTCGTTTTCATGTTCATCTGATTTTTGTTTCATTCCTTTCCATTTTTATCAAATACTTTTCAGGTCTTTTTAAAAAAGAAATAACTTTTATTGACCTCACTGAACACTGTGAACCTTTTCAATTTGATAATCCTTTCAGGCTTTCTGAAGTGAATTCCTGTTTTGATTATTTTATTGGTTTTTTTCTCTGAGCACTGGGCTTCCTCATGTGTTTGGAATGCAGGTGGGTTGAGGGTTATGTTTCTGTTTCTTCCCTTTTCCAACCTCTCTGGTAGTCTGTGGTTGCCTCCCTTGGGAGCTCCAAAGCCTTAATCTACACCCAGGTATATGATTGTACCTGGTAGATAATGCCCAGAGGACACTGGGGACATTGTACTCCACCTTGGAGTCACCAGGTGGCTTTGTTTTGATTTCTCCTCCAAGGAGATTTTTTTTTTTTGTAGAGACAGAGTCTCACTTTATCACTCTCTATAGAGTGCTGTGGTGTTATAGCTCACAGTAACCTCCAGCTCTTGGACTTATGCAATTCTCTTGCCTCAACCTCCCAAGTAGCTGGGAGCACAGGCACCTACCACAACACCTGGCTATTTTTTGTTGCAGTTTGGCCAGGGTGGGGTTCTAACCCACCACCCTCAGTATAGGGGGCTGGCACCTTACTCACTGAGCCACAGGTGCTTCCCATCCAAGGAGATTTTTATATTCTATTTGAGTCATTTTTTATCTCTTTGTACTTTGTCCACTTTCTCTGTGTGTTTGGAGCAAAGAATTTGGAGGGGGGTCCATAAGGTGTTTAGGTTAGAGACATGAACTCACTGAACCATCATTCAGTATTAAAATCCTCACCATCCCTGAGGAGGAGGATGGAGGTTCCTCCTTCCCACAGGAGACTGGAATTGGGAATGTGATGTGGGATGTGGAGGTTGTGGTGCTCCAGCTGCCCAGTATCCACTCCTCCCTCCTCTTGGTAGCAGCATTTCCTTTTGGGGACTTCTCTCTTCCCTGCTGGGCACAGTCTTTGGGGGTCTTAAAACAAAGTGCCCTCCTTCCAGCCAAGCACTGGATGAACAAAGCCAGACCAACTGGACTCTGGACTTCCCTGGATCCAGGTGGATCACAGCAATCAGAGGATAATACAAGTACTCAGACGTTTCATGACAAGGTGACCGAAGTGATTCAGGTCACAAAACCCATTGAATCTTCCAGGTTCCTCTTTGGCCTTCCCCTTAATTCTGTGAGATCTCTCCCACATCCTTCCAGTAATTTCCTTTTCCTAATACTAGGGGTACATTCTGTTGCTTACACCCAAGAAAAGTTGACTGATAATATACATACCCCTATAGACACATATGTATGCATCTGTAGTAAGTAAATGCTGAAACTTTTTTTTATATGATGCTTACAGTCTGGTGGCATCTTCATCCCATGATTATTTATATACCTACATTTACAAGAAGCATTTGTTAAGAATTCAAGTAGGTTCTAATTGGACTTGGCCTGGGCATAACTTGACAACTGGTAGAGTGCATCTCAGCTAACCCAACGAGGTCCTTAGTGAGTCGGAGCCCAGCTGGTGCTGGTGCTGCCTTGTGGGCAGAGGGGCCAGAGCGGCTCTGCCTGTCCTCATCCATGTTCTACTTCTGCTTTCTCCTTGCCATGTCTCCCCCTGTCCCCACCCCCAGACTTCCTCTCCTGTCCCACGGTTCTGCTCACTGCTTCAGAAAGGACTTGTAGGCCAGGCACAGTGTCGCACACCTATAATCCTGGCACTCTGGGATGCTGAGGCTGGTGGATTGCTTGAGTTCAGGAGTTCAAGACCAGCTTGAACAAGAGCAAGCCCTCAGCTCTACTAAAATAGGAAAACTAACCAGTCATTAGGGTGTAGTCCCAGCTACTCAGGAGGTTGAGGCCGGAGGATCGTTTGAGCCCAGGAGTTTGAGGTGAGCTAGGCTGTGAGCGAGGCTGACAGCTGGGCAGCAGACAGGGACTCTGTCTCAAAAAAACCCCAAAGCAGCTACCTGAATGGAGGTGAACAAGGAAGGTGGAATGGGGCATATAGGTATAGGGTTAAGAAAAAGAAAAACGGGAACAGTGAGACATTGCTTCGTGGCATGAATCCTATTACCTTCCAGGGACCCTGGTCACAGGTTCATTTCAGTGCTTGATGCACACCTGCCTTTTGTTTCGAGGGTTTGTCATGTGGTTATATCTGTGCTGTTCAGATCCCACTCACACAGAAAATTTATTACTCAGCAAGGTGGGGAAGAAGCCAGCTGTCCCAAAAGGGATGTGACTCCACTTCCACCTCAGAGGCCTGCTTCCTGAAGCTTCTGGCATCCCTTGTGACATGGCCTGGCCATGAGTGTCATTCACCTCCATGCCAATTGTTCTTGTCTTCCCCCCGAGGCCAAGCTATGTCACTTACAGCCCTTCCCAGACTTCCTCTTTCCCTCCTCTCCTGGCACTAGGAATCTTTGTCGTTTGGAGGGGCAGCAGCATCTCCCTTGGGTTAGCAGTGAATTACATACAGTAGCCATTTTTTTTTTTATTGCTGGTTCTAGATATTTTTTTTGAGACAGAGCCTCAAGCTGTCCCCCTGGGTAGAGTGCTGTGGCATCACCACTCACAGCAACCTCCAACTCCTGGGCTTAAGCGATTCTCCTGCCTCAGCCTCCCAAGTAGCTGGGACCACAGGCGCCCGCCACAACGCCCAGCTATTTTTTGGTTGCAGCCGTCGTTGTTTGGCAAGCCTGGGCTGGATTCAAACCCGCCACCTTAGGTGTATGTGGCTGGCGCCTTAGCCACTTGAGCCACAGGCGCCGAGCCGCTGGTTCTAGATCTTAAAGAATTGTTATAAACTTTTCTTGGGAGTTGCCTATTGGAGGGACCAGGGTCCTGCATGGTCTGCAGTGCTCCAGGAGGAAGCATGCATCCATCCTGCAGATGGCACCAGCTGTGGCCCACTGGGGGCCTAGGCCCCAGGAGTGCCTTGGTGACAGCAGACATGGAGAACTTTGTTCATCTAATAAATCTCTTCATTGTTTTGGCAGCAAGGAGACTCATGTTTGATGCTTTCATGTTTGAGAAGTATTGTTAAAAGCCAAAAAGCAGCCCATATCGATCAGGGTGATAGCATCTTTGAAATAAACTTCACAAATGGCCAGGGACCCAGCAATATTTCATTTTTACGACAGGAAAACTAGATTCATAATGTCACTTAGCTCATATCCATAGGAAATGAACAGACCTGAGTGTATTAAGTCTCTGGCAAGAAAAGAGTTACAAATATTTTGAAGATGAGAATGGTAAATGGCTGCTTTCTACTAAAGTCTAATAAAAAGGTACAAAGATTTGGGATACAGTTTATGTGGGCAGTCAGGAAGAGTTTCCTGTTTCAAGTTATTAAACATGAACAAGGAGCAGTTTTTCTTGTAATTAGCTTGCTGCTGCTCTTGGCTGCAATGGATTAAAATCTCCCATAACCCATAAAACAAAAGAACGAACAAAGACTTGAGAGTCTTCTGAGCTTGTGTGTGGTATGTTTTCAGTTCCTTTAAAAGTTAAATACACACCTACCGTGGGACCCGCCAGTCTCCTCTTAGTTGTTTACCCAAGAGAAACAGACGCTTCTGTCTGTGTAAAGACTCGTACATGAATGTTTACAGCAGCCATGGATGTGCCACCCTCGCAGAGATGGTACAGATACTAGAATCATCTGACAAGGATTTTAGAACAGACCATTAAAATGCTGTGACAGGCTTGGTGCCTGTAGCTTAGCGCCTAGGGCACCAGCCACGAATATAGGAGCTGTGGGTTGAAACCCAGCCCAGGCCTGCCAAACAACGACAACTACAACAAAAAAATAGCCAGGCATTGTGGCGGGCATCTGTAGTCCCAGCTACTCGGGAGGCTGAGGCAAGAGAATTACTTAAGCCCGAGAGTTGGAGGTTGCTGTGAGCTGTGACGCTACAGCACTGTACCAAGGATGACATAGTGAGACTCTTACTTTCTTGTTATGGAATATTAACAGGAAGTTTTCATTTATTTATTATTTTTTGATGCAATTTTTTCTTTTTTTTTTTTACAGACAAAATCTCACTTTGTCAACCTCAGTAGAGTGCTGTGGCGTCACAGCTCACAGCAACTTCCAACTCCTGGGCTTAGGCAATTCTCTTGCCTCAGCCTCCCGAGTAGCTGGAACTACGGGTGCCTGCCACAACATCCGGCTATTTTTTGTTGCAGTTTGACTGGGGCCAGGTTTAAACCTGCCACTCTTGGTATATGTGGGCTGCACTCTTGGTATATGGGGCCGGCGCCCTACCCACTGAGCCACAGGCACCACCCACAAGAAAGTAAAATTAAAAAAAAATGCTGTGACAAGCAATTAAAAACATGTTTGAAACAAATGAAAACATCTTAGCAAACGTTTATTTAAAATAATAGACTCTTGAGATAGCAAAAAAAAATTCTTAAAAGACAAAAACCCACAGTTGAAGCCCCTGTCATTCCTGAACACCAGAGATAGGATTTTGAGGCCATGTGGTGGGACAGGAGGTAATTGATCTTCAGCCCACACAAGAAGGAGGAGTGGAACTGAAGTCCCTACAAAGGTCAGGAGCACCAATGGCTCCAGTTTGAGTGAAAAGATGATATTGGCAAATTTTTTTTTAGAAGCCTATATCAGGTAGCTGGGCACTGTGGCAGGCACCTGTAGTCCCAGCTACTTGGGAGGCTGAGGCTAGAGAATCGCTTAAGCTCAAGGGTTTGAGGTTGCTGTGAGATGTGACACCACAGCCCTCTACCGAGCGTGAAAGAATGAGTCAGCAGAAATCCAGAGCGCAGATCTAAACACCCCAGGACTCCAGAGACCAGGCTTGCTTTCCTCCTTGGTCCGGGAAGAGGAGTATCTGAGCAGGGTGAGCCCCAGTGTCTTCGTGTGCCACCTTCCCTTCCCTTTTCTGGGCTTCAGTTATGGTTTCAGCTTTTGTATTCTAAGGTGTTATCATAGTTGTCACAAAAATATTTAGAGTCTGGATCCAACAACTCTATCAGCACATTGGTAGAGTTTTAGTGGTGATGCCTTGGGCTCAAAGAGGAGTCTCAAAAATGTTTGTACCTCTTGCAATTATTATTATTATTTTTGAGACAGAGTCCACTAGGCTAGAGTGCAATGGCATCAGCTAAGCTCACAGTAACCTCACACTCCTAGACTCAAGCTATCCTCCTGCCTCAGCCTCCCAAGTAGCAGGGACTACAGGTGCCCACCATCATGACTGGCTAATTTTTCTATTTTTAGTAGAGATGGGGTCTCACTCTTGCTCAGGCTGGTCTCCAACTTCTGAGCTCATGGATCCTCCCTCTTGGGTTTCCCTGAGTGCTAGGATTACAGGCATGAGCCACCATACCTGGCCTCTTGCAATTATAAGGAAGCTGGTGGCTAATGATGCCAAAAATGCAGATGTGATGCCTGCTTTGCTGTGGCCCCAGGTGCATCCTGGGCTGGACAGGTTCAGTCTGGGCAGGGCTCACTGCTGCAGCCTCTGTCACTGAGTTCTCAGTTTCCCTGCAGGTACTGGTTGAAGCACCAGAATTTCTCACAATTTCACATAATCCAGAGATTCCTCCTAGACACCTAGAATCTCACCAAGTCTTGGCTAGCCCTGCACTAGGCATTACCCCCTGGGCAGCTCAACATCTACAATGTCTAATGCATTTGCATCCTGCCTGCACCTGTGTGACTCCATCTGTCACAGCCTCAGTTTCTCTTTCTGAAAAGAAAATGAAGCTATAGTCTCTGATTGGCAGAAGTTATAGCATGGGTTAGAGGTCGGTATGCAGCATCTAGTCTAATGCTAGATGGCTGGTTGGTCTTTAGAATCATTCTGATTCCCTGCTGTATTCCCGGCTGCTTGGAAGATATGTAGGGCTGACACTAGGGAAGCTCTCTGGCCCCTGGTGTGCTAACCATAGAGAACCCTAAGGATAATCACAAGGCCACGGTGTGCCTCAGATCCCAGCCACTGTTTCTAGCTGGTGCCAGGCCAGTACCTGGAACCAGCACACTGTAGGACAGTGGTTCTCAGCCTTCCTAATGCTGCAGCCCTTTAATACAGTTCCTGTGGGTCGCGACCTACAGGTTGAGAACCGCTGCTCTAGGAGAACAAGGAAGCTCCCTTCATCTGTAAGAACAACCACCTTGAATTATTCTCACCTTTATGTTATCTAGACTAGTTTCATGGGGCAAAGTAACCTATTTGTCCAGACTCATTCTATCTGGACAGATGAGAATGTAACTGGAGCCAAGAATGATCAATATTATAGCTTGATCAAACCCTTACACCCAAAGCTCCTCCCCCTTACGCCCCTGCACCTCTACCCAGGATCATCCTTTCCTCACTTTCTTCTTTCTTTCTTTTCTTTTCTTATTTGAGACAGAGTTTCACTTTGTTGCCCTCACTAGAGTGCCATGGTGTCACAATTCACAGCAACCTCAAACTCTTGGGCTCAAGTGATTCTCTTGCCTCAGCCTCCCGAGTAGCTGGGACTACAGGTGCCCGCCACAACTCCTGGCTCTTTTTTGGAGACAGGTCTTGTTCTGGCTCAGGCTGATCTCAAACCCGCCTCAGCCTCCCAGAATGTTAGGATTACAGGCATGAGCCACCATGGCCCAGCTTCCACTCAGTTTCTGAGTGACCTTCTCTGAACCACATGGCCTGTCCTTGTCAGGACAGTTTTGTCCCTGTCCCAGACCACCCAGCAGTCTGCAGAAGGGGGCCTAGACGGCAGAGGGAGAGAATGAGAAAGGAATTTACTGATCTGGAGCCGGCTGTTCTAGATGATCTGGTGGCATCAGCCATGTCCCTGCCTCAGGCCTCACTGGTGGCTGACCCCCATGATGAACCACTGCCGAGACCCCGGTTCTGGCTGCTGGGCTGTCAGGGCCACAGTCCCTCCCCCTCTCCTAATCCCCTGCATTGTGGTGGCAGCCACAGCTCCCTCAGTAGCACAGACCAGGGCCCAGGATGATCTGATGCTATTTAAAAATGTGGCTATTTTGTTATGCAAATGACAGAGGATATGATAAGGGTCCTGAGCACTCAGAACAAAATGGTTTCACAACCACATCATCAAGCTAAATAAACCAAGTATCCCTGAGCCTTCCTCCAGCAGTAAGCCCACTCCTGGCCTGAGCCCCCTCCCTCTGAGCTCCACATGCCTGCTCTTTTCCACCCCCTCCACTGCTCACTGAGTCTGAATCCCACCTCATTTGTCTCTGACCCCCAGAAGTGGGGAAGGAGTAGAGTGTGCATCGTGGTAGGTAGAAATTTGTTCTTTGACTGTTGGATGTCAAAATCTCTATTCCAGAATCTGCCTTAGCTGAACCAGCCCCTCTGGGCCAAGGGCCCCAGCTTCTGGTAAGGATAGCTCCTAGGCTCAAGGGATCCTCCCTCCTGCCTCAGACTCCCTTGTAGCTGGGACTATAGGTGTGCACCAACATCCCTGGCTAGTTTTTGTATTTTTTGTAGAGACAGGGTCTCACTGTATTGCCCAGACTGGTCTTGAACTCCTGGCCTTACGCAATCCTCCTGTTTCAGCCTCCCAAAGTGCTAGGATTACAGGTGTGAGCCATCATGCCTGGCCCAAACTGGGTTCTTATGAGGGCCAATCTGAGTCTTCAGAAGGTTCTTCCTTCTCCCCTCTCCTTCTGCTTCTGCCTCTCCGATTAGGAAGCAGCCAGATTAGGAAACATCATGAAACACAAAGTGAAACATGAGCCTTGGGTGTGCAGAGGCCTTCACAGGCCTTAAAGGAAAGAAACTGTAAAAGTCACACAGCAAAATTTTTCAATGTATCTTGTCAAAGGAGTAAGACCCAAGTTCTAATGACCACAGCCAGAAACAGCAGCCCAGATAAGCCCCAAGGAACAGGGAGGCAGCAGGTGTCACACAAGTCACTCTGGACCAGGAGGAAGGTGGATTATCCCAGGTCTAGGGCAGGGTGTGAATGAGGAATGCAGAACTCCTTCCAAGCAAGGACAGTATCAAGGACCAAGGGGATCAAGTCAAAGGTGCATCCCATCAATCTGAAGGGGCTTCTGCTAGCCTAAGACAGGACAGCGCACAGTTTTGGCAGCAAGGCAGATGTCTACAGTGGACTGAAACTACAATTACAAAACGCAGCCACAGCAGAACTCCTGGCATTTGTCACCATTAGAATTTGGGGGGCATAGCCAGTTCCCTGACAATGGATAAAGAGATGGAGTCAAGCATTTACCCCCACCTTCCTAGATGGGCCCTATTTCAGGAACGCCAAGTCATTGACAAGGAAATGTTTTCCTTTTTTTCCCCCTTTATTTTCATTATTTCTTGAATCTCCCATAAATGAGTGTAGACAATGTTTCCTTTACAGAAGACGAATTCTCACTAAAAGAAGCAAAAGGAATGATAGAATTAGAAAAATCATCATCTTGCAAGCATTAGTGGAGCAATGACCCCAGGCAATGATCCTCAAGAGACGCTGAAACCACCCTGTGAGAGGTTTACAGGGGACTTTACGACGGAGGGATCAGGTGGACACCCCCTAAACCTGCCAAGTGTTTGGCCTTAGTGTCACCAAACATAGAAGAAGCTATCCTGATAACCAGCCACAGCAAAACACAGTATCTCCTATCAGTTCTTCCTACCCAAAAGGCTGACTCGGAATCTGATCAGGTCTTAAATCTGACTTCCAATATAAAGGAAATACAGGGAGTAGATGAAAACCATAGGACACAGATGACGCCATTGGAAACGGAAGACCAAACTCAAAGCAGAACATTCGAGAAGGTAATTGATTCACCCTCTACAAAACATCAATGGCATTAGAGCAAAAAGAAATATAAGATTGCCCCAAAGCTGGACTTGGTGGCTCACACCTGTAATCCCAGTGATTCAGGAGGCTGAGACAAGAGGATCACTTGAAGCCAGGAGTTTGAGACCAGCTTAGGCAACATACTGAAACCCCCATCTCTACAAAAAAAAAAAAAAGAAAAAAGAAAAGAAAAGAAAAGAAAAACAAACTGGGTGTGTGCCTATAGTCCCAGCTATTCAGGAGGCTGAGGCAGGAGGATCCCATGAGCCTAGGAGTTCAAGGCTGTGGTGAACTGATTGCACCCCTGCACTCCAGCCTGGATGACAGACAGGTACCCCATCTCTTTAACAACAAAACCAAAAAAGGACTATTATAGTCCAAAGGGGACTTAAGAGACATAAGAACCCAAGGAAATATGTGGACCTTTTTAATCCTGACTCAAACAAATGTAAAAAGATATTTTTGATGGCTTGGCTCCCGTAGCTCAGTGAGTAGGACGCTGGCCACATATACTGAAGCTGGTAGGTTTGAGCCCGGCTCGGGCCTACTAAACAACAATGACAATTGCAACCAAGAAAAATAGCTGGACGTTGTGGCTGGTGCCTGTAGTTCCAGCTACTTGGGAGGCTGAGGCAAGAGAATTGCTTAAGCCCAAGAGTTTGAGGTTGCTATGAGCTGTGATGCCATAGCACTCTACCCAGGGTGACATAGTGACACTCTGTCTCCCCACCCCCAAAAAGAAAAAAGATACTTTTGATAATTTGGGGAATAAATATGGATAGGCATTAGATGATATTAAAGGAATTATTATTAGCTTTATTGGTTTAGTTAAAGAAGCATGCTGAAGTATTTACAAGAGAAATGATCCAGTATCTTGGCTCTGCTTTAAAACAAGTTAGGACAGATAAAACAATACTGGCAACTTGGTAACTGTGACAATGACAGCTGAGTGATGAGTGTATATTCTGGCTCCAGGTTAAAAGATAAAGCAGAAAAAGGGCCCTAGGCTCTGGGCCCTTTCTGATTCTCCTACTAACTGGTTTTGAGTTTAATAAAATTAGTTTGACTCTGGGAAGCTGAGGCAGGAGGATCCCTTGTGCTCAGGAGTTGGAGATCAGCCTGGGCAAGAGCAAGACCCCTGTCTCTACTAAAAATTCAAAAAATAAAATTAGCCAGGTGTGATGGTGTGTCGCTGTAGTACCAGTTACTCGGGAGACTGAGGCAGGAGGATCACTTGAACCCAAGAGTTTGAGGCTGCTTTTTTTTTTTTCTTTTTTTTGAGATAGAGCCTCAAGCTGTCCCCCTGGGTAGAGTGCTGTGGCTTCACAGCTCACAGCAACCTCCAACTCCTGGGCTCAAGCGAGTCTCCTGCCCCAGCCTCCCAAGTAGCTGGCACCACAGGCACCTGCCACAACGCCCGGCTATTTTTTGGTTGTAGCCGGCATTGTTGTTTGGTGGGTCCGGGCTGGATTCAAACCTGCCACCTTAGGTGTATGTGGCTGGCGCCTTAGCCACTTGAGCCACAGGCGCCGAGCCAGTTTGAGGCTTCTGTGACAAAGGCTGACACCATAGCAATCTAGACTGGGCAAATGATCTGTCACAAAAAAGAAATTTAAAACAAATTCGCTTCCCTGGGCTTCAATTTCTCTATCAATAAAATTAGTAATTTAATGAGATCACCATCCAGCTGCTAACTTCTGTGATTCTTTATCCTCTCTTTGACTTGGGAGCCATTTTTAAATGCCTCCCCAGTTCTGTCCAGGGAGGGGAGGCACCATCTGTGAGGAGGGGTGGAGTTCCATAGGGACGTGGAGTGCAGAACAACCCCAGCATTCAACAGTCACAGTCAAGAGTTTATTTACATTTTCTTAGCTAACCAAGGAACTGTAAAAGGGAAGAAGGATTCCTCTGATGCAATTTCCTTCTTCTTTTGTGTTTGTTTTGTTTTGTTTCATTTGATGCAACATATGCTGCTGGTTAATTTCTTGCAGAGACCTCTGTGCCCTGGGTTTGGGTGAGAGCACTGATTGTTCAGCAGTTGACCTAATGCGGAGGGACTGGCTTTCTTCAGGTGGGGTGGTGTGACTGGTTCAGCCCAAAAGACTTTTACCCCATATTTTGTTTATGGTAAACAAAATTCCAGGTATGTAGGCGAGTATTTGCAATGAGCCAAGAGCAACTTGTGAGTGGGGTGAGCAAAGGGGAGAACATTCTCGATGAACAGCTAACGGATTTCTACATTATGAATATAAAAACCCCAGTCTGGCGTCTGGGTCCTTTCCGCTGTCAGTGGGTATGTGTCCAGGGTATACACATTCACAGCAATATTGGATTGAGTCAAATGTCTATGAGAGCATACTCTCGCAAAAATAATGCGCCCTTCAACACGAATCGGTTGTATTAAATGTAAATAACCATTTACATAATGGTTATTCAGCAAGCGACAGGAAAATGGCTGTGGCTTCGGTTATAATTCTTTGATCTTAGAATTCAAGTCTCTGGGAGGGGTGGACGGGTGGAGGGAGGGTGGGTTGGAGGGATCGCCTCTATGGTTTGTCTTATAAGGGTACAAGTGAGTCTTTCTAAAAGTAGAGTATAAACGTCTTAACACAGTAACTAAGAAAATTGACATGAAGTTTGTTAACCAGTTTGATGAAAATATTTCAAATTGTATATGAAAACACCACACTGTACCCCATGATTGCATTAATGTTCACAGCTTATCATTTAATAAAAAAAAAATATGTTCTCTGTAATTTCAGTTGTTAAGAACACAGTGATTCCAGTTTCTATGGACAAGTTTACTGGAAAAAAAAAAGAGAAATAAAATAAGGATACAAAAAAAAAACCCAAAAAGAATTCAAGTCTCATAACTTCAAATACCATCTGTGTACTGAGGACCCTCAGATTTATATCTCCAGCCTCATCCCTCCCGTGAACTGCAGACCCCTGGAGAAAGGCGCCTGTTCAAGATTTCTGCTTCACGGTCTAAGCAGGACCCTCAGACTTAACGAATCCCAAAGAGAACTCACAGCACTCGCCAGACCCCACTTGTTCTACTTGTGATCTTCCCCACGTGCTGACAGCCAGTCCATCTCTCCAGTCGCTCAGGGCAAGTCTTAAGGTCACCCTTGGTTCTTCTAGTACTTCCATAGGCCACTTCCAATTTGGTAGCAAATCCTGCTGGGCGCTTCCTTCAAAATATTTCTGTTCTCCCCTCCACTTTTGGCAGAGTGCACTGGGGTCACTGGCTAGACCTGGAGCTCTTCCTGGCCTCTGGTCACAGTGTGGCCACCACTATCTGCCTTGAAGACATCAGGACTTACCTCTTTATGGCTCTGGCCTCTGTGTATCCCAGGACCCCCGCAGATCCCTCAGCCTTGAGACTCGTGTCCCTCTACACGCACGTAGACTATGCATCTATTTTTCTGACCCCTTCTTCCAGGCCCCACCAACCCCTGAAGAATTTCCTCTGTGCCACTTGGTCAGTTGTCAGCTAAGTGCCCTCCTCTAGACGGTCCCTTCATATTCTTTCTGTAGACCAGCACTGCTCAGCAGAAATGCCATGAGGGCCACATATGAAATTCTAAATTTTATAGTCAAAAGAAGCAGGTAAACTTAATTTCACATAGTAATATATTTATGGAGCACAATAAATCCAAACTGCCAAACAATAAACTATGTAACCTAAAATAATGCAACATAAAAAACTATAAGCATGTTAGTTAGGTCATTTACATCTTTTTTTCATCCTTTGAAATCTGGTGTCTTGTACACATAGAGCACATCTTTTCTTTTTTTTCACCTTAGCTAAAATTTAGTGACTACAAGTGTTTTGTGCACTTGAGGGGTGTAATGGGGTCTTCTCTGTTCAGGGGGAGTTGGACAGTGACTCAGAGTTTGTCTAATCTAACCTCCTGTGGGCCTCAAAGATGCCCCCAAATATCTCAAAGCTGGCTGTCCACTAGACATTTGCACACCTCCAGAAAGGAGGCTCTTACTACCCGTCAGAGTAGCCCATTCCACTGTTGGGTACTTCCAGCAGCTGGCATTTTCCTCTGGCAGCCTCTAACAGGAGTTGGGTAAGGGCAGATACTATCACTCTAGCCCAACCCGGGACAAGAGAGGCAGCTGGGTGGAACAGAGGCAGGATGGCAGGGTGGGTGGGATATTGCAGGGGTCCCAGAAGTCTCCGGCTTGCCCCAGGAGAGGCTGCTGAAGGAAGGATTCCAGGTTGGAGGCAGCTCAGAGTCTAGGTGCCCCTTGGAAGCTCAGCAGATTCTTCAGGCCTGAAGCTGTGCAAGGGGGGACCTCTGGGCATCAGGCCTGGGTGGGCTTCATAATGACCTCAGGGGCTAGAGAAGAACTCATTCTCTTGGCAGCGGCTGTCATCGCAGCATTTGAATCCTTTAGGGCAGGCGAAGAGGCCCCATTTGGCTGCAGTCTCCTGAGGTTTCACCCATTGGAGGCTGACCAGCAGACTGAGCAGCAAGGTGGGTGTGAGGCGGAGGACCCCAGCACGGTACATCCTGGCGGGGGCCCACTCAGTTTAGCTTTCAATGGTCAAAACGAAATGCAATCCTACAAGACCAATAAAGCTGTGTTTCATAAAAAAAATTTGCATGACTTCACTTGTTAACTTAATTAATTCAATTGAATGTTAAGTTCCTTAGTCACACGAGCCACATTTCAAGAGCTCAGTAGCCACAGGGGGCTGGTGTCTACCATATTAGGTTTTGAAGCTCTGAGTGACCCCTCACGCCTCCCCTCATGGGCTCTCTCAGAATTGGGCATCTTCTTCTCTGAACTTTTTGTGTCTCTGTGGCCTTCAAGGCAGACGACCGTCTTTTTTCCTTTCCGGGAAACATTTTTCCTCCCTCCCACGGCAAACGTTTCTCCCCCATCCTTGTGGTTTCAGTTATCTACCAAGGCCTGGGTACGGAGGAATCTTCCCTGAGGTTTCACTTCCTACATCACTGTCACTTTCTCCATTACTCTCCTCTCCATCAGCATCGTTGTAAATATTTCCAGTGTGCTGGCCTCTCACTTCCCTGCCAATAATCTTGTCTCTGCAGCTGTTCAAGCCCATGGTTACATCCCAGACCCGTCCTGCCAAAGAGCAACACCCCTTCCTCTTGCTGTTCCTCCCTCTGGAACCTTCCCCCACAGAGTCTATGGATGCAGCTGTCCCATCTCCGGCACCTGTGGCTCACCTGCTCACGTGCTGTCACTCGCTGCCCCACCCGGCTTCAGGAGAGAGTCAGTTGTTGGAATCACTTCCGTGTCTGTGCCCTGGAAGTTCTTGCTTCGACTTGTCCATCTCACCCTCTATATCATCTCCGTGAAACTCATCGTGGCTGGAGGAAAGCAAGTGGCACTGCTCAGGGGCCTGCCTCACACTTAGGGCCACTAACTGACCTCATGGTTCAGCAGGTCTCGCCCCAAATCTATGGCTGCTCCCTGTTCATTCAACTTCCCATCCTCCCAGATGACCTTTTTTCTCTGTAAAAGGGCACATGAGACTGCCATTTTGCTCAATTCATTTTCTCCCTAGAGAATACAACTTAGGAAAGTTACACAGCATCCTGTTCTGTTTGTAAAAGAGAGAGAATGCCAAACTTTACATAATGTTGCACAACTTTCAGAAATCACGCATATCCCAGGCCTGCTTGTCTCTTTTTCTTTCTTTCTTTCTTTTTCTTTTTTTTTGCAGTTTTTGGCCGGGGCTGGGTTTGGACCCACCACTTCTGGCATATGGGACTGGCGCCCTACCCTTTTGAGCCACGGGTGCCGCCTTCTCCCCCTCTGCTTGTCAAAAATTAGAGATGTTGGCAGCGCCTGTGGCTGGGTGGGTAGGGCGCCAGTCCCATACAAGGAGGGTGGCAGGTTTGAATCCAGCCCGGGCCAAACTGCAACAAAAAATAGCCGGATGTCCCAGCTGCTCGGGAGGCTGAGGCAGGAGAATCGCCTAAGCCCAGGGCACTCCACCGAGGACGACAAAGTGAGACTGTCTATAAAAAAAAAAAAAAAAAAAAAATTAGAGATGTTATTTCGAGGGAAAAGTCACAGGTCATATGCACCTTGATAGGCTTTGGCATTTTCAATTAAAAAATAAAAAGATGGCAGCCTCTGATTTCCTGTTTGCCTTATTACCCTAAATGCAGTCCTGTTCCCTTTCTCCCGCCGAGTGGGTGCCCGAGTCTGGAGGGTGCCTGTGAAGGGCTGAGCCGGAGGACAGAGGGACGCGGGATTCCCGAGGGCGTCCTGGGAGGGATAAACGTGCATCGGAGTCTCTGCCTGCTTGCCTTTCATCCATTCAAGTTGTATCGTTCCTATCAGTTCCTCCTCTGCTAGAAATAGGAAATGGGAAAGCCAACTTTCCAAAGTTAGAAAACAAACAAACAAACAAAAAAGCAAAAACCCAGGAACCGTCCGTGTCCAGCTATCTCACCCGTCCTCAGCCCAACACCAAACCACACTGCTGGGAGCCACCGTTCAAGGTCAGTTGTACAGGCCCACCTGCCACCCACCATTTCTACCAGGTTTTTTTGTTGTTGTTTTTGTTACCAACTCAGGGAATTTTGAGTATCAACGTAATCTTGGTCCTATATTGTCAGGAAAGGAAAAAAAAACCCATCAAGTGCCCCTGTAACGAATATTATCAATCATTTTATTGATAAGTTGCTAATTACCGTTCTCACTGGTGTAAGAACGCTCATATAAACCGTCAGATTGGTTACAAAGCATTCCGGATGCGGAGAGACGACCCGCTCCCTGAGCCGGACTTCGCAGTAAAAGCTTAGACACGAGCGCCGCCTGCAGGGAGTCTTGGGTATTGGGCGAGTGTGAGGAGTCAGGCAAGTCAGGTTCTCAGTCATTACCGAGGTTCCTGGAGAGTCAAATCCTCACTTCCTCCGTCTGTAAAATGGGGATAATCATTATGCCATAAAGTTTTTTTTTTTTTTGCAGTTTTTGGCCTGGGCTGGGTTTGAACCCGCCACCTCCAGCATATGGGGCCGGCATCCTACTCCTTTGAGCCACAGGTGCCACCCATGTGATAATGTATGTAAGGCATTGAATATATCCCCCCACTTGTCTAAATTCTCAGTAAACGAACAGTAGCAATTCTGAGATTCTCAATCCATGAAGCCAAGCAGGTCATCTGTGCAGAATAATCAATCCTTTTGTCAAGTATCAACGACTTCTGGCTTACGGTGCAGGATGCACACTCTTTACCTGAAGTTGAAGTCTGAACTACGTGGTCTCTTGTCATCCTTTGAATCTCTGTATCTAAGTCAAGCAATGATGTATGTGCAGCATATTATCATAAACATACGTCATAAATAGGGTGACCAGATTTTAACATCGGTAAGGCGGGACAACATGGCCGGGGGGCGGGGTGGGGGGCGGGGCAGGGGACGGGACAGGGCAGGGCCTGACAACAATGCAAACTTTGATAAGCAGTTCTTGATAATCACTTCTTAGCAATTATTTGTTGTTATTACAGTTTAACATTATAAAATTAACAAAAATAATATAAAACTCATTCTGGCCAAATAGCCACATGGCAGCCGAAAACCGTATATTCCCTTCTTGTTCTCTTGCCCGTTCGTGCATTCTTTCCAAAAATCGGGACTTTTTTAAAACGCCGCGGGACGCGGGACAAATTGTCCAAAAGCGGGACGCCTGGTCACCCTAGTCATAAACCTTTACGTGGAGGATTTTCCAGGATGGTAGGGGCGTTACTAGAGGACGGTTTAATTGCAACATGCTTGAGGAGCTGGAAATGTGCGCATGTGGTGCCATCTTCTGGTAGCTCGGGGGAATGTGACTCTGAAGTTTCCAGTTCTAGCTAATTTGAACAGAATCACGTTACACGTCACATGCAAATACATACTGCATAGGCCCCCAGGACTGCGCACACACAAAATTATGTTTCACCCATTTTGTTCATGAAGTTGCTCACAAGTTGTTCTACGTGTAGGAGAACAATGAGAAGGCGCATCGCAAGCCCTTTCACAGGCCGAGGAGGCCGTGTTGTCTGAATGCTGAAGCAGATCTGGGAAACCGAAGGCCTTAGAGATTCCGTTCATGATCCGCTCAGCTCTACATTGAACTGTTCTCTTCTGCTGCCTCCCAGCCCCTCATCACAGCCCACCTCTACCTCAGTCATGTGTCCATTCTCTGGAAAACCACACGCGTTCCTAGTCTGAATTGCTGCAGTCGGTCCTGAGACTGCTCTGGACGTTCACCCCTTGAAGGACATCTGAGCTGCGTCTGGTTTGGGACTATTGTGAATAAGGTTGCTATAAGCATGTGTGTACAGGCTTTTGTGTGAACATAAGTTCTCATTTCACCTGGATAATTCCCAAGACTGTAATTACTAGGTCATATGGTGATTGCATGTTTAGTATTTTAAAGAAACTGTTAAACTGTTTTTCAGGGTGTCTGTACCATTTAAAATTTCCACCAACAATGTAGAAGAGATCCAGTTGCTCCTCATCCGCACCAGCACTTGGTATTGTTATTTCAGCTATGCTGACAGGTGTGTCGTGATACTTCACTGTGCTCTGATTTTGCACTTCCCTCGTGACTCAGGGGGTTGAACATCTTCTCATGTGTTAATTTCCCATTTGTACACCTTCTTCAGTGAAATGTTTCTTCATATCTTTTACCTGTTTTTTAATTAGTTTTGTGGGTTTTTGAAAAATGACTGTAAGTGTTCTTCCCACGTTCTACTAGTCCTTTGTCAGATGTGTAGTTTACAAATATCTTCTTTCAGTCTAGAGAGACATCCTTTTAAAAAGATCTTTCGCAAAGGAAAAGTTTGTAGTTCTGCTGAAGTTCACATTGTCGGTTTGTCCTTTTGTGGATCAAGATTTTGATGTAAGCTTTAACAACTCTTGACTGATCTCAGCTCTTGAAAAGTTTCTTTTGAATAAGTTTTCTTTTTTTATTAAATCATAGCTGTGTACATTAATGCATTTATGGGGTACTTTGTGCTGGTTTTACATATAATTTGAAATATTTACATCGCACTGGTTAACACAGCCTTCTTAAAAGTTTTATAAATTTACATCAAAGTTTATGACCCATTTGAGTTAATTATATAAGATGTGAGACTTACGTTGAATTTCATTCCTCGCCTGTGGATGTCCAGTTGTTCTAGCACCATTTGGTGAAAAGGTTATTCTTTTTTCATTGAATTACTTTCTCTCCTTTATCAAAAATCAGCTCACTGTATTTAGGGCTATATCCAGGTTCTGTATAATTTTGACTATAGCTATGTAATAAATTTTGAAATAAGACTGATTCCTTCTGATTATTTTTCAAATCATTTAAACTATCACAGTTCCTTTCCTTTTCCAAATGAATTTTGTAATAAGTTGGCCTAAATCTACAAAAAATATCCTGCTGGGATTTTGATAGGAATCACTTAAATCTCTATAATAATCTGGGGAAAATTGCTTTTGCTGTATTGTGTGACCCAATCCATGAACATGGTATGTCCATCGATTTATTTAAATGTTTGATTTCTTTCATTAGTGTTCTGTAATTTTCAGCATACAAGAGTCCTGTACGTGATAGGTTACTTTTGTACCAAAGTAATTTATTTTTTTAGTGATTTCAAATGGTATTGCATTTTTAATTTTGACGTCCACATGTTAATTGCTACTATATGTTGATTTTTGTATGCTGAGCTCACTTATTGGTTCTAGGATTTTTTTTCTTTTTTGTAGATTCTCCTTGGGATTTTTCTGGATAGAATATTATACCATCTGTGAAAAGGGGCAATTTCTTCCATTCTAATTTATATGCTTTGTATTTATTTTTCTTACTTTGCCGTGCTAGCTAGAGCAGCCAGTACTATTTGGAATAGCATTGGATAGTGGGCAACCTTGTTCTGTTCCCAGCTTTTACCATGAAGTATGCTGTTAGCTATAGGCTCTTTATAGACACTTTTTATCAAGTTGAAGAAGTTGACCTCTATTTCTACTTTCATGAGAGATTTTTTATCATCAAGGGGTATAGAATTTTATGAAATGATTCTTCTGCACTGATTGATATGCTTGTGTAATTTTTCTTCTTTAGCCTGTTAATATGGTGCATTACACTGAATTGTTGATTAATTTTCAGATATTGAACCAGTCTTGCATTTCCGGAACTAGCCCCACTTGTTTGTGGTGTATAATTCTTTTTATATATTTTCTGGGTTCTATTTGTCAACATTTTGTTAAGAATTTTTATATCTATATTCATGAGACATATTAGATTGTAGTTTTCTTCTTTTGTACTGTTTTTCAAATCTGATTTTGGGGTCAGGTAGTACCGGCTTCCTGGAATGAATTGCAAATGGTTCCTTCTTCAATATTTTTTCTTTGAGATAGAGTCTTAGTCTGTCACCATGGGTAGAGTTCCGTGGCCTTATAGATCACAGCAACCTCAAACTTTTGGGCTCAAGTGATTCCCTTGCCTCCGCCTCCCAAGTAGCTGGGACTAAAGGCACCTGCTACAACACCTGTCTAGTTTTTATATTTTTTAAATAGAGATAGGGTCTTGCTTTTGCTTAGGCTGTTCTTGAACTCCTGAGCTCAGGTAATCCACCTTCTTGACCTCCCAGAGTCCTAGGGTTACAGGTGTGAGCCATCTTGCCCAGCCTTTCTTCCTGTTTTCTGTTAGGAGATTTTGTGAAGTTAGTCTTACCTCTCTTTTGAATATTTGGTAGCATTCTCCAATGAAATCATCTGGATTGGTGATTTCTTTTTGAGGATGTTAATTAAAAATTTAATTTCCTAACAGTTATGGAGCTATTTAAATCTATATTTCAAATGAGTGAGTTGTGGCACTTTTCAAGGATTTGGTCCCTTTCATCTATCTTGTAAATTTATGTATGTAGAGTTGTCGATAGTATTCCATTATTGTCCTTTGATGTCCTCAGGACCTGTGGTGATATGTTCTGTTTCGTTTCTGAAATTAGAAATTTGTGTATTATAATCCCTAAAATCTATAATCTAAAAGATACGAGTAATATTTTTCTTTTTCAGTCTTGCTAATTTTATAGACCTTGTTAAAGAACAGATCCTCCATTCCACTAATTTTGTCTACTGTTATTCTATTTTCAATTTCATTGATTTCTATTTTTTATTATTTCCTTTCTTGTTTTGGCTTTGTACTTATCTTGCTCTCCTTTTTCTAGGTTCTTGAGGGAGAGCTCACGTTATTGATTGAAGACTCTCTTTTCTGATATATATTATAAGGTTTCCTCTTAGTACTTTTTTTTTTTTCTTGAGACAAGGTCTCACTCTGTTGCCCTGGCTAGAGTGTGGTGACATCATAGCTCACAGCAACCTCAAATGCTTGGGGTCAAGAGATCCTCTTGCCTCAGCCTTGCTAGTAGCTAGGATTACAAGCATGAGCCACTATGCCCAGCTATTTTTGGAGACAGAGTCTCACTCTTGTTCAGCTATTTTTAGAGATTGGGTTCTTGCTCTTGCTCAGGCTGGTCTCAGACTCCTATACTGAAGCAATCCATTTCCCTCAGCCTCCCAGAGTGCCAGGATTCAGGTGTGAGCCACTGCGCCCAGCCAGAACTCCTATTTTAAAATTGTAATGTATTATGGGGGTACAAATGTTTTCTGGTTAGATGTACTGCTTTTCCAATCTTTGAGTCAATGTTAAAAGTGTACCTGTCATCCAGATAGTGCTCATTGTACCATTTTGTAGGGTTTTACCCATCCTCTCTATCTCTACCCTCATTAATTTTAATATGTTTTCATTTTTGTTAATTTTATTCCATTTTTAAAAATTAAATCATCACTGTGTACATTAATGCAGTCATGGGGTACAATGTGCTGATTTTATATACGATTTGAAATATTTTGATCAAACTGGTTAACATAGCCCTCATGGCATTTTCTTAGTTATTGTGTTAAGACATTTATATTCCACATTTAGTAAGTTTCATGTGTACCCTTGTAAGATTCACCACAAGTGTGGTCCCATCACTTGCCCTCCCTCCACCCATCCTCCCCCCTCCCTTCCACTCCCTTTCCCCATATTCTTGGGCTATAATTGGGTAAATTAGTTTCACAGTAGGACTGAGTACATTGGATACTTTTTCTTCCATTCTTGAGATCCTTTGCTAAGAAGAATATATTCCAGCTCCATCCCTGTAAACATGAAGGAGGTAAAGTCTCCATCTTTCTTTAAGGCTGCATAATATTCCATGGTGTACATATACCACAATTTATTGATCCATTTGTGGGTCTATGGGCACTTGGGCTTCTTCCATGACTTAGCAATTATGAATTGGGCTGCAATAAACATTCTGATACAAATATCTTTGTTATAATGTGATTTTTGGTTTTCGGGATATATACCTAGTAGAGGAATTGTAGGATTGAAAGGCAGGTCTATTTTTAGTTCTCTAAGTGTTCTCCAAACATCTTTCCAAAAGGAACACATTAGTTTGCATTCCCACCAGCAGTGTAGAAGTGTTCCCTTTTCTCCACATCCACGCCAACATCTCTGGTTTTGGGATTTTGTGATATGGGCTAATCTTGCTGGAGTTAGATGATATCTCAAAGTAGTTTTGATTTGCATTTCTCTGATGATTAAGGATGATGAGCATTTTTTTCATATGTCTGTAGGCTGTGCACCTGTCTTCTTCAGAGAAGTTTCTTTTCAAGTCTCTTGCCCACCCTGAGATGGGATCATTTGTTCTTTTCTTGCTAATAAGTTTGAGTTCTCCGTGGATTCTGGTTATTAAACCTTTATTGGAGACATACTCTGCAAATATCTTCTCCCATTCTGAGGGTTGTCTGCTTGCTTTACTTACTGTGTTCTTGGCTGTGCAGAAGCTTTTTAGTTTGATCAGGTCCCAGTAGTGTATTTTTGATGCTGCCCGGGTGGTTCTTCCTCATAAAATATTCTCCCAGGTCGATTTCTTTAAGAGTTTTCCCTGCAATTTCATCTAGTATTTTTATAGTTTCATGTCTTAAGTTTAAATCTTTAATCCAGTGAGAGATCTTAGTTAATGGTGAAAGGTGTGGGTCCAGTTTCACTCTTCTACAGGTCACCAGCCAGTTTACCCAGCACCATGTGTTAAATACGGAATCTTTTCCCCACTGAATGTTTTTAATTGACTTTTCAAAGATCAAATAATGGTAAGTAGCTGGGTTCATCTCTTGGTTCTCTATTCTGTTCCATACATCTACCTCTCTGTTTTTGTGCCAGTACCATGCTGTTTTGATCACTATTGATTTATAGTATAGCCTGAGGCCTGGTAGCGTGATTCCTCCTGCTTTGTTTTTATTTCTGAGTAATGTCTTAGCTATTTGAAGTTCTTTCTGATTCCGTATAAAACAAAGTATTGTTTTTTCAAGATCTTTAAAGTATGAGAGTGAAGCTTTAATAGGAATTGCATTAAAATTGTATATTATTTTGGGTAGTATGGACATTTTAAAAATGTTGATTCTTCCGTGCCATGAGTATGGTATGTTTTTCAGTTTGTTAACATCTTCAGCTATTTCTTTTCTTAGAGTTTCATAGTTCTCTTTATAGAGATCTTTCATGTCCTTTATTAAGTAAACTCCAAAATATTTCATCTTCTTTGGCACTACTGTGAACAGAATAGAGTCCTTGACTGTTTTTTCAATTTGACTATTGTTGGTATATATAAAAGCTACAGATTTATGAGTTTTGATTTTGTAACCTGAGACATTGGTGTGTTCCTTGATCACTTCTAAGAGTTTTGTAGTAGAATCCATGGTGTTTTTCAGATATACAATCATATCATCTGCAAAGAGTGAAAGTTTGATCTCTTCTGACCCTATAGGTATACCCTTGATTATGTTTTCTTCCCTAATTGCAATGGCTAAAACTTCTATTACAATGTTAAAGAGCAGTGGAGACAATGGGCAAACATGCTTGGTTCTTGATCTGAGTGGAAATGATTTCAATTTAACTCCATTCAATACCATATTGGCTGTGGGTTTGCTGTAGATGGCCTCTATCAGTTTAAGAAATGTCCCTTCTATACCAATTTTCTTAAGTGTTCTGATCATGAAGGGATGCTAGATATTATCAAAAGCTTTTTCTGCATCAATAGAGAAAATCATATGGTCTTTGTTTTTTAATTTGTTTATGTGCTGAATTATATTTATAGATTTATGTGTACTGAACTATTCCTGAGACCCTGGGATAAAACCCACTTGGTCATGGTGTATAATTTGTTTGATGTGTTGCTGGATTCTGTTTGTTAGGATCTTGCTGAATATTTTTGCATCAATATTCATTAGTGATATTGGTCTATAATTTTCTTTTCTTGTTGGGTCTTTTCCTTGTTTGGAGATTAAAATGCTGTTTTCTTCATAGAATGTGTTGGGTAGTATTCCTTCTTTTTCTATATTTTGGAAAAGGTTGAGTAACATAGGTACTAGTTCCTCTTTAAAGGTTTGGTAGACTTCTGATGTGAAGCCATCTGGTCCTGGGCTTTTCTTATTAGGGAGATTTTGTATAGTTGATGCTATTTCATAACTTGATATAGGCCTGTTCAGCATTTCCACTTCATTCTGGCTAAGTCTGGGAAGGTGGCCTGCTTCCAAGTATTGGTCAATTTCCTTCAGATTTTCATGCTTCTGAAAATAAAGTTTCTTGTAATATTCATTAAAGATTTTTTGAATTTCTGAGGGGTCTGTTGTAATTTTGTCTTTACTATTTCTGATTGATGAAATTAGAGATTTCACTCTTTTTTTCCTAGTTAGGTTAGCCAAAGGTTTATCTATTTTACTGAACTTTTCAAAAAACCAACTTTTTGATTTATTGACCTGTTGTATAATCCTTTTGTTCTCAATTTCATTTAATTCTATCCTAATTTTGGTAGAATTAGGTTATTTGGTTATTTCTTTTAATTTCTTTTAATTTCATTTAATTCTACCCTAATTTTGGTAGAATTAGGTTATATGGTTATTTCTTTTCTTCTTCTGGGTTTGGGGTTGGAATGTTCTTCCTTTTCCAGTTGCTTGAGATGTCCCATTCAGTTGTTAACTTCCTCTCTTTCTGTTCTCTTGAGGAAGGCTTGCAGTGCTATAAATTTCCCTCTTAGGACTGCCTTTGTGATATTCCAGAGGTTCTGACAATTCATGTCTTCATTATTGTTTATTCCAAAAATTTGGTAATTTCCTTTTTTTTTTTTTTAAACAGAGCCTCAAGTCGTCCCCCTGAGTAGAGTGCTGTGGCATCACAGCTCACAGCAACCTCCAACTCCTGGGCTCAAGCAAGTCTCCTGCCTCCACCTCCCAAGTAGCTGGGACCATAGGTGCCTGCCACAATGCCTGGCTATTTTTTTTTGGTTGCAGCCATCATTGTTGTTTGGCATGCCTGGGCTGGATTTGAACCTGCCACCTTAGGTGTATGTGACTTGCACCTTAGCCACTTGAGCCACAGGTGCTAAGCTGGTAATTTCCTTCTTAATCTCATCTCTGACCCAGCTATCATTCAGCATAAGGTTATTTAGTTTCCATGTTTTTGTATGAGTATGCAGACTCCTGTTGTTACTGAGTTCAACTTTTATTCCATGATGGTCCAAGAAGATGCAAGGAATAATTTCTATTCTTTTAAATTTGCTGAGGTTAGACTTGTGACCTAAGATGTGATTGATTTTGGAGTATGTTCTGTGGCCTAATGAGAAGAATGTGTATTCAGTTTTATTAGGATGAAATGTTCTGTAGATGTCTGTCAAATCCGAATGTTGAATGATTAAGTTTAAATCTAAAATTTCTTTGCTTAGCTTCTTATTGGAGGATCTATCCAACACTGCCAAAGGAGTATTAAAATCTCCAACTACTATGGAGCTGGAGGAAATCAAGTTGCTCATGCCTATTAGAGTGTCTCTTATAAATTAAGACACATTCTGGTTGGGTGCATAAATATTTATAATTGAAATCCCATCAAATTGAGTATTACCCTTAACAAATATGAAATGAGTATCCTTATACTTACTTTTGTTGGCTTAAAGCCTATTGCATCTGCAAATAAAATTGCAACCTCTGCTTTTTTCTGCTTTCTATTTGCCTGGAATATAGATGACCATCCCTTCACCCTGAGTCTACATTTATCTTTTAAGGCAAGATGAGATTCTTGTATGCAGCAGATGTCTGGCCTGAGTTTTTGTATCTATTCAGCCAGCCTGTGTCTCTTTAGAGGTCAATTTAAGCCATTCACATTAATTGAGAATATTGATAAGCCTGGTAAAATTTGGGGTATCAAGTTTTTCAAAAGTCCAGTGAACATTTTTAATTCTTTTGCTACTGTGAAAGTTGGAATTTCATCAAAAGTTTTTGAGTGAGTTTACGTCTGTAGTGGAGGATTGCTCTGGTCATTATGGAGGATAGATCTAAGAATATCCTGGAGAACTGGTTTAGTTATGGCAAATTTCTTCAACACATCAATGTCACTAAAGTATTTAATTTCTCCATCACAAATGAAACTCAGTTTAGCTGGCTACAGAATTCTGGGTTGAAAGTTATTTTGTTTTAAGAGATTAAAATTCAGTGACCACCCTCTTCTAGCTTAAAATATTTCAGCAGAGATATCTGCAGTCATCTAATATTCTTCCCTTGTAGGTTATGATTTTCTTACATCTGGCTGCTTTCAGAATTTTCTCTATCATATTAACTTTAGTGAAGTTAATTATGATGTGCCTGGTGGATGTCTTATTCGGTTGAGTCATGCTGGGGTTCTAAAACTGTCTATTATCTAAATTTCAGAATCTTTTGGCATGTCTGAAAAGTTCTCTTTCATAATCTCATGAAGAAGAGCCTCTGCTTTGCAAAGCAACTTCATCACCTTCAAGGATTCTTATAAGGCAAATATTAGTTTTCTTTGAATTATCCTAGAGCTCTCTGAGAGAATGATCCATTTTTGTTCTCCATTTCTCTCCCTCTTTGAAAGTCTGGGAGCATTCAATAGCTTTGTCTTCAGTGTCAGAAATCCTTTCTTCTGCTTGGTCCATTCTGTTACTAAGGGATTCTACTGTATTTCTCAGATCTTTGAGGGCTGCGAAATCTTGTCTCAAAGTGTCAAAATCTTTGGTGATTTTGTCTTTGAATTAGTTGAATTATTGAGACAACTTTTGAAATGCTCCTTGAATCTCTAATTCCAACTTTGCCTCTATTCTATTAATCTTATTTGCAATCCAAATTATGAATTCGATTTCTGACATCTCAGTCATCTGTTTATGAATGAGATCTTCTGTTGTGTCTGCCATATCCTTCCTTGGGTGGGTTGATCTACTCTGGTTATTCATGTTCCCAGAGTTTTTCTGCTGATTCCGCCCCATGATAATTTTACATTGTTTGGCTAGATGAGCAGATAAGGAGAAGGTGGGTGGGGAGTTCCAGGAGTAATCACTTAAGCCCAAGGGTTTGAGTTTGCTGTGAGCTGTGACACCATGGCACTCTACCCAGGGCACATAGTGAGAGTCCGTCTCAAAAAATAAAAAAAAATTACAAATTACAAACTTATTTTGTTTAATCCTATTAATTACCATGTGAAGCAGACATGCTAGAAGACATTAGCTCCATTTCACAGGCAAGAAATGAAACACTGTTCCTATATTTAACATAAAACAGAATGGAGATTTCAGCCCTGGTTTCCATGCTCACCACTTCCTTTCCCCCCGACTTTGTGACGCATCATTTTAAAATGATCTGACTTTATGTTGCTTTAAAATATAAGAGTAACATCTATAACATCTATTTCTGGCAGGTTAACGCTGAAGCCAAACAACCTAATTAATAACCTCATAACTTGGCACATTTTAAGGCACTGTTAATACCTCTAACCCAACTTCAGGGCTGTGTTTAGGGCCCATGAGCCAAAACTGTAGCAAAACTGATCTGAAAAGGCCAGGAACACAATGGTCAAGGATACTTCCAGATTTAACCTAGGCCTGGCACTTGCTAAGACACTGCTCAGATGGCAAGCTGAGGCAGCCAAGTGAAGGCCCACTTAGGACTGGATGCCAATGAAAAACACAAGTCGAATCAGACTGACATCTTTCAGGATTAGCATCCTCAGAAGCCCTGTTGCTGGTCTACTATACTATTACCAGCAGGACAAAGGGCAATACCTTTAGAGTCTAGAATATGCAAGGAAAAGGTTAATTAAGCTGCCTGCAAGGCACCAAAAAGCCAAATAGCCCTAATTTCACCCAGGCCAAACCAAGAAAATGGTTCATTCCTTCCCGATCTTGGTTGTAAGGAGAGAGCTGATGATTAGAGAAAATAGGGCATTCCATTCTCAAGCCTGGGGACGGGGGCAGGGAGGAATGGTGCATTTCCCAGAGCTGAGGATGCAGGGGGTGATACAATCCACCAGTGTGAAGGGAAAAGTTACCTTGGTCAGCTTTGGTCTTCCCCAGGACAATGGAACCAGGGAATAGCAAGATCAGGCTTGGTGACAAATCCTAATAAAAGTGGGACCTCCTCATGTGAAGTGCAAAGGCCCATGGAGAGAAGAGTAAGCACAATTTTGAGTATATGTATGCATGTAGCTGGCGAAGGGAGTTCTCTGTTATCAAGCCCTGAACTAGAGAAGGGAACAAACCAGTTACAGGCCAGGATACAAAAGCCACCAGATAACACAGCCAGCCACATCTGAGCCTTCTCAAAACTATCACTGAAAACTTGGAACGTGGATTCACAGGAGAGACAACTGGTCACTTGCTTGTGCTCTCTGCTTCCTAAAGGTATGTCAAGTTTTTTCAAAACAAAGCCCAGAGAATACCCAGATTCAAGTATGCCCCAGAGCTTGGTCCATTGTTGCAGGAATCTTAGGGATCCTTGAGTACATGCTTGGATCATTCATGACCAATATTAAACCCCAGGGTACCAGATCTGACTCCTTTCTCCATGGCATGTGCTAATTTCAGAAGTTGCAGCAAAGTGGAAAACACCGGAATTTTTCCCCAGAAGCAGACTGTGATGAGAGGTTCCTGCCATGAGCACAACCTACTATATTTTCCCTGACTTTCCCCTTTGTTTTTCGAGACAGAGCAGAAATCATCTCTTCTGAAGATACGTTGTAACAATTCCAAAAACCAAAAATGCATGCTTCCAGGGCACTGTGCTTTCAGACATTCTGGGGCTAGTTCAGCTGGCGGATGAGCTGATTGATGTGTTGGCCCCAATAGCCAGGTGAGCCCATCTCCTTGAAGAAGCCCCTTTATTCTTGGCAGCATAACGGGCCACTAGGTGCTCCTCGATGAGTGTTGTCTGTCAGAGGAATGGTCTCATTCTTGACGTTGGCTTGTCCACGTTTCAGTGAGTTACCAGGCAGACATCAGATTTAGAAGTCCCGAGATCACATAAGGTTCCACTATACGTAGCATTTTCAGGCTCTGAGGGGTGACTCTAACAAAGACGCCACTGAAATTTTTCTTTAGGTGAAGTCTTGCAATGGTCTTTTGCACCAATAAACTCACTCCATTAATCCTCTGGATGTGTACAACGAAGCCAAGGAATGTTCATCCGGTAATTCCCAGGCATGAGGTTTCACTTCTACTTGTCTGAGATGCACCCTACCACGTTGCTGTTGCCGGGGATCACGCAGAAACGATTCTAGTCGCTTAAACCTGAACTCATTTCCTTTCCTCTGCTCCATCTTTGCCAAAAGTACCTGCTTTGCCTGGGTGGCTTTGAGAGCTTGATGAGCCCACCTCTGTTTCAGGAGATTTTCTGGAACCAAGGGGATCTTTTTCCTTTCCTCTTGCTCCAACATCTTTCTAGGGCTCCCACTGATCCTTAGTTTTGCCTTTTCCGGAATGTCATCCAGTTGGAATCATACAGTACGTGCGCTTTTTAGACTGGCTACTTCACTTAGTAACATGCATTAAATCTCCCTCCGTGTCTTTCCATGGCTTGACAGTTCATTTCTTCTGAGTTTTGAATAATGTTCCATTGTCTGGATGTACCACAGTTTATTTTTCCATTAACTTACTAAGGGACATGTTGGGTGCTTCCAAGTTTGGGTAATGAATAAAGATACCCCCATCACTAGTGTGCAGGGGGTCCTGTGGATGTAAGTTTTTCATCTCCTTTGGATAACTATCAAGGGGGTGTAATTGCTGCATCATTTGGTAAATGCATGTTTAGTTTCATAAGAAACTGCCACTGTCTTCTGATGGGAATGTGCCAGTTCACATTCCACCAGCAAGGAGCCGTCCTGATGCACCACGTCCTCGTCAGCATTTGGTGTTGTCTGTGTTCTGGATTTTAGCCATTCTAATAGGTATGTATTCATATCTCACTGATGTTTAAATTTCCAGTCCCCTAATGTTCTATGATGACGTTGAGCATCTTTTCATAGACTTGTTTTCCATTTGTATATCTTCTTTGGTGAGGTGTTTGGCTCATTTTCAAATCAGTTTTTTAATTATTGTTGAGTTTTTGGAGTTCTTCATATATTTTGAATAACAGTCCTATATTAGATATGTCTTTGGCAATGTTCTTTTTCCTCCAGTCTGTGGCTCGTCTTGTCATTTTCTTGATACTGTCTTCTGCAGAGAAGTTTTTGATTTTAATGAAGCCAATCTTATCAATTGTTTCTTTCCTGGATCATACCTTTGGGGTTGTATCTACTAAGTCATCATCATACTTAAGATCACATATCATGGGGTCCAACCTGTGTTCTGAGAGTCACAAGCAGATTAAGGGAGGATTTGGGGCTCATATGTGGTGGTGGATATCATGAAAATTATGCACAGATCATTTTTTTTGCTCATCAGATTTTGTAAGTGTTTGTGTATTTAATGTGTGGCCCAAGGCAACTCCTTCTTCTCATGTGGTCCTGAGAACCCAAAAGGTTACACACTCTGATAGACTTTCTTTCATGCTATCTTTTTTTTTTATAGCTGCCATTCTTGCCTAGACAGCCAGTGGCCTGGGTCCCCTCCCGGGCCCCCTACGGGCAGGTGAAATGCCCTGAGGAGGTGGGGAGGGAGGGCTGAGCCCCTGGTGGGCCTGCCAGAATGCTGAACTTCCACACTGCCCCCAACTGCACATGGAAGTGCACGCAGTCCACCCTGGCCTTCTTCAGGTTCCCATGGGATGCACCCCGATGCCAGAAGTGGGTGGAGAATTGCAAGAGAGCAGACTTAGAAGATAAAACACCTGATCAACTCAATGAATATTATCGATGATGTGCCAAACACTTTGAGACCTCTATGATCTGTAGAACTGTTGTGCCCAGATCACGATGTCCCCCCAAGAACCACCAGGGAGCCAGGGTCCGATGCAAAAGCAGGAGAGTTTTATTCAAGCTGGTGAACCTGGGCCTCCAGTATCTCAGTGCAGCGAGATTGGGCTGAAGGCCTTGTTCTAAGGGGGAGGGGAAGGGAGTGACCTCCACGTGATGTCGTTCACCTTTTTGATTGGTAGGGGCCACTGAGGTGGCTTCATGTGCCTGTGTCCTGACTTCTGAGAACCTGAAACTTAACTTCGGGGAAACCAAAACTTAAGCTTAAGATGACATCAGTCTTGTTCTTTCAGAACTAGTGGAGATGAAATCAGGACCCTGAAACAGAAAAAAACTGATGAAACTTCTGAATAGGAACAAAAACATAAAGAAATCAGGAACAGCAATGCTCAGAACCCCAGTGCAGAAGAGAGGGAGTGAAGGATAGGTTGAGGGCATTTTACCTCTAACCCTCATAGAGAAGGAAAACAAAGAATAAAATCTCTTTGAAATCTTGAGTCTTATGGGAAAACAGAACATATCTCTAGATGGACCTGAGGCCAATGAACTCCCAGAAGGTCTGTTTACTCCTGAACTTTCAAGCACAGCTGGAGAGCCGGATACATTGCTGGGAAGAGGCCCTGAGAAAGCCCTTTGAGAAGACAGCAGTTAACATGTTGTTTTGTTCAGAAATACAGCAGAAACGGATGGTAGAGATCTGTGAGAGCTGTAATCGGGAAGAAACTCTCAGGGAAGTGAGAGACTCACGTTTCTTTCCCCTTATTGCAGATGATATAGTGGACATAGCAGGGGAGGAGGTTTGTGGATGAATCTCACATCCTCAGAGAGGAATCTGTGGGCTTCCTGCCTTAGGAAGCCGCTGCAGAAATTTTGGCTGTGAAATTTCACACTACAATAATCAAGAAGTGGGGTTAAATATGGAGTGTTGGCGTGGCCAGGCTTATGTTGGAGCCAGCGGATTTTCTTCCAAAATGAAAGTTGTTGCTTCTAGACTTCTGGAGAAGTATCCCCAAGCTCTCTACACACTTTGCTCTTCCTGTGCCTTAAATATACGTGAGAAGTCAAGTGCCTGTTAGGGGAGTTAATGTTGCATTGGGAACAATTGAGGGAGGTTGTTCTTTTTTCCATCGATCACCACAACTGCTTTTAGAACTTGACAATGTAATTTCTGTTCTTTTTCAGAACAGTGAAGAAAGGGCTAAAGAACTGAAGGAAATTGGCCATTCTCAGTGGACTGGAAGGCGTGATGCATTTGAAGTTTTAGGGGACCTCCTGCAAGCCCTTGTTGCATGTTTAGATGGTATAAAGAGTGACACAACTGTTTGATGGAATACTTGTATAGCTGCCCGAGCATTTGTCCTCTGTAGTGCAGTAGCAGATTTTGATTTCATTGTTACTATTGTCCTTTAAAATGCCCCCTCTTTCACAAGGGCCTTTGGGAAAAATCTCCGGGGGCAAACCTCTGATGTCTTCTTTGCAGCCAGTAGCCTGATCACAGTCCTGCATTCACTCAATGGAGGGATGGAAAATATTAAAGTTTATCATGAGTTTTGGTTCGTGGAAGCCACAAATTTGATAACTAAACTTGATATTCAGATGAAGCTCCCTGGGAAATTCCGCAGAGCTCAGCAAGGTATCTTGGAACCTCAACTAACTTCTGAGAGTTACTATAAAGAAACCCTAAGTGTTCCAACCGGGAAACGCATTCTTCAGGAACTTAAAGGTATATTCTCAGAGCAGCACCTCAGAGCTCTTAAATGCTTAGCTCTAGGACTCTCAGTCATGGCTCAACCCAAACTCAATACCTCAGAGGAACACCATGCTGACATGTTCAGAAGCGATTGACCCACTCCTGACACACTCTCAGCTGAACTTCATTGTTGGAGACTCAAATGGAAACCCAGAGGAAAAGTTATTGAGCCTCCGTCCACCACATACAAAGCCCTTCACCTGCCTGACATCAAGTTCTTTCCTAATGTGTATGCATTGCTGAAGGTCCTGGGTATTCTTCCTGTGATGAAGGTTGAGAATGAGCGTTACGACAATGGATGAAAGCATCTCAAAGGATACCTGAGGAACACTTTGACAGGCCAAAGTTCAAGTAACTTGGTTTTGCCTAACATAAATTTTGATATTAAACATGATCTGGATTTAATGGTAGACACATTTATCAAACTCTAAACAAGCAAGTCAGAGCTTCCTGCAAAGAATTCAGAAACTGTTGAAAATACCTAAGAGACTTTAAATATTTTTAAAGAATTTCTCTTGTATTTGATGTTTGAAAGAAGAGCTGTAGTTGTATGTCGGCCATTTAATCACTGAGTATCTTTGCCTATTGGCCTCCATTGAATACTTTAGCCATTGGTAATCTACCTATTTGGATGGCCCCTGTTGAACCCTCATGCTCTAAAGACCTGTGTGTTCTTCCAGAAGACAGCATTGAAAGTGCCATGCTTCCCTTTTTTGTGATCTCTGCTACTAGCACTATTAAATTGTTTTAGTTAAGTCATTTTAGACATAACACTTACTGTCATGGCAGACCCCCATCAGGTATTGAGTTGTTGGCTCCTTGAAGAAATAAATTTTTAGGCAGTATGATGGGAAAGAAGGAATACATTCTATAAAATGTTACAATGAAGCCAACTATTGACCTGTGACTTGTAGAAGTTTTAAATATGTTGTTAAAAATCTATGGATAGTTAAAAAGAAATTACCCGAGAGAAGCTTGTGAGCTCACCAAAGGAGGATTTCGGTGTAGATTTTGTCTTTATCAACTGAACTTAAAGGAACAAGTGACAGTTAAAGTTTGAATGGAAGAGCCTGCCAATGACCATCCTCTTCTGGCTTGAAAAGTTTCAGCTGAGAGACCTGCAGTCATTCTAATATTCTTCCCCTTGTAGTTTATGATTTTCTTATGTCTGGCTGCTTGCAGAATTTTCTCCCTCAGATTGACTTTGGCAAAGTTAATTACAATGTGTCTAGGAGAAGTTTTATTTGGATTGAGTTGTGCTGGTGTTCTAAAACTGCCTGCTATCTGAATTTCTGTATTCAGTGTACTCAGTACTATTATGAAACCAATATATAAATCACCCACACTTTCATATGAAAGGTAAAACACAGCTATAACCCAGGATGAAGGAGGGGAGAGGAGGATGAGTAGAGGGGAGGGGGGGAGGCTGCCTGGAAGGAGAGTAAATGGTGAGACCTCACCTATTGCATATTGCAAGGGTACGTGTCAAATCTATTAAGAATAGAGTATAAATGTCTTAACAAAATAATTAAGTGAGGTACAAGCTATGTTAACCAATTTGATGTAAGTATTACAAATTGTAAATAAAATCAGGACATTGTACCCCATAAATGCATTATAGTACACAGTTATGATTTAATAAAAAAATTTTAAAAATTATATAAAATTGATGCAGTAGATGTTCCACTTAAAAGACATGCATTGAATAAAGGGACTAAAAATTCAACCATATTGTGTACAAGAGTCTCAAATTCTAATAAAAACAATGTACTAAAATTGGCAAGATAGAAAAAAACAAAACAAAACAGATGTTAACATTATGAGAGCTGAGAGGGTCACAAATATGTTAGGCATATTACATTTTATGTCAAAAATATTACATTTTTAAAAATATACTTTAAATACTGTAACAAGAGACAAAAGACATTAATAAAAACACCGTTCATTTGGAACTATAAATAATTTTTATGTATGCATATTATTATATACACATATTTTTCTGTTGAATGAAAGGTCACAAAGTTAAAAGGAAACATTGACAGAATTGCAGCAAGAAATAAGAAGCTATATAATAAATACTTAAACATTCCACTTTCAGTAATAAATAATACATTCAGTGAGATTATCAGTAAGAAAACAGCATTTGAAAATACTATAAAGCAATTAGGACTAACAGGGTTATACAGATAAAAAATAGCAGAAAATCCAATCTTCTCTATAGCTCATAAAACATTTTCCTGGGAAGACCACCTGTTTGGTCACAAAAAATCTCAAACAATTTTAATAATGAAAATTTTATACTCTTTCATGTCTGATCAAAATGTAATAGAAATATAAATCAATGACAGAAGAACAGAAATATATCCACTAATATATGGAAATAAACAATGTAGTCTTGAACATACTCTTGGTCAAGCACTGAAAGACTTAATGATGAGAAGATGGGTATATTGCTCAAAATGATGTGCTGATTAAATGCAATCTTTTTCAAAACTCCCATTTTTTTTTTGCAAAAATACAAACAACCACCCCCCAAATCATATGGAATCCCAAGGCACCACAAAGATCTCAACAATCATTTGAAAGAGAAACAATGTTATAGGCACCACACTTTCTGATTTCAAAATGTTAAAAAGCTATAATAATCAAAATAGTTTTGTACCGGGAAAAGGTGGGCAACTAGACAAATAAATCAGAAAAAGCAAGGCATAAATTCTTGCATATATTGTCTATAGCCATTTACAAACCCATATTCTTTACACCAACATTCACAAAATCCAGAAGATGAAAACAATCCAAATTTCCCCTGCCAACAAATACAATTGTAAATATAATATAATATAAAATAAATATAAATATAATATCAAACAAATATAAATATAATAGATTATTTCTCAAAAGCAGATAATCTTGTAATATATGCAATTAAGATATATAACTTGACAATATGTATAATTAAATGTCAGTCACAAATATACAGATGCTGTATGATTACACTTATATATATTTATATGATATTTTTGTTATAGGTACATTCTTGGAAAAAAATAAAAGAATGATATTTGTCAGGGGTTAGGAAATGGCAAAATAGGTATTTGTTTTATATTATTGATTTTAATCTTACAAGATGTGTACATGGAAGACATACATTGCATAATACTGTAAATATAGTTAGCATAACTGATATGAATAATTAAATTGCAAATTGTAAATTTTGTATTATTTTAAAATAATTAGAATACAAATAATATCTTAAAGAAACACTTATGAAACTTTTCAAAACTTCCCTTTAAATTACAAAAGTATTTCTCTCTCACAAATGTAATACATATTCATCAATAAATAAATTGCTGAAGTTATAACAATTTTCATAAATACTCATATAGGCAGAATCAAACAACTTTTGACCACAAACCAAGAAAAGAAACATGTTAACTTCCAAACATATTAGAGGTATTTTTTATCCATAGAGGCAAATAAACAGAGAATTACATTGGAAATGAATAAATGGCTTATTTATGGTGAAATTTTTAATCACACTAAACAATGTTTAGAGATGAGTACTGTCACATGAAATTGCAACATATTAGGAGGGGGAAAGATGAACAACTAGAGGCAGCTTTCACCAAAAGCTCCTGTCCAGAAGGAGAAAAGTTAAACAGAAGTAAACTTGAAGAAATTAAAATAGGGAAGTTGAACAGAAAGAAAAAACCAAGGTATACATTATCCCCACTGAGACGAACTGTGAGAGTGAGAAAGAAGATGGAAGAGAACATAGATCAGGAAAGAAAAAACTAAACTGAATGTACCTGTTTCCAAAGGGGAAGGGAGAAGCCCCCTAACTGGGGGGACTGCCATGGGTTTTCTGTGAGTGAGCAGGGAACAAAGGACCTCTTTGAGAACCATGAAATCCCCCTTCTCCTATGGCTATGAATTGTCACCTCTGGGTCCTCAAGCTGTCTGGTGCAAAAGTGAACAAATTATTCTCTGGAATCCTGAGTCCACAACCCATCCTCCCCACTCTCTAGTTGCTTGATGGAATACCCCTGCAAAGGTCAGTGTGTTTAACAAGATGTCTGAGAGACCTCTACCTTGTGCAAGCCAAGTGCAATCTATCTAAAGTCAAAAGAGGAAACTGTTGCTATGTAGCACTAACTTTGGCATTGTGTAGATTCTGCTGGCTCTTTCTTGGTGTAAGAGGGACCCTTTTCCTGCCCTTGGTGTCTATTTCCAGTGTCTCCTACCTCCCCTCCTATAACTTGGAGAGAGACATTCCTACTCTAAGATGACCTACTCTGGGAAGCATGGTAGTAGCATAAAAATAGAGGTAGCAAAACAGCTCTACTAGAAGTACTCAGACCCATTCTTCATACTCACCAGCATGACGGTCCATCACCAAAGTATAAACACCCAGAAATTTGAGAACAAAGCATAGCTTCCCCAGTTGCACAAGGGATAAAATGAAGCAACAGATGTCCTCAAAACAAGAAAAAAACCTCCACCATACCTATCAATTCTATCAACAAATGTGAATGGCTTGAATTTCCCACTACAGAGACATGAGCTGGCTGACTGGATAAATACATACATATCCTGTCTCCAAGAAATGTATATAACTTCTAAGGATAAATTATGACTTAGGGTGAAAAGATAGAAAATAATATTCTGGGAAAATAGAAATCAGAAAAAAGCAGGGGTTGCAAACTTATTTGCAGATACAATTGTATTTAAATGAAGAAAGATAATAAAAGACAATGGACTCTATATAATGAGCAAGGAAACTATACAACATGAAGAGATTATAATTGTTAACATCTGTCCACACAATCTAAATGCTCCTAGATATAAAAAAGGAATGTTGTATAATCTGAAAGATATGATATTGCCCAGCTCCATAATAGTTGAATATTTCAATACTCCTCTGATAGTACTGGACAATTCCTTCAAGCAAAAACTATAATAAGTAATGGACTTAAACATGACCCTAGAAAAAATGGACTTAATTAACATGTACAGAACATTTCATTTTAATAAAACAAAATACACATTTTTCCTCATAAGACCATAGATCATCTTCCAAAATACATCATATATTATGACACAAATCAAACCTCAACAGATTTAAAAGAATGGAAATTATACTGTGTATCTTCTCAGACCGTCATGGAATAAAAATAGAACTCAACACCAACAGAAATATTCATACCCACATTAAGTCATAGAAATGAAACAATCTTTTGCTGGAAGACAGCTGGGTTAAGGATGAGATTAAGAAGAAAATCATTAGATTTCTTGAACAAAGTGATAATTAAGCCATAAGCTATTAAAATTTGTGGGATACTGCAAAGGCAATCCTAAGAGGGAAATTTATAACATTAGATGCTTTCATCTAGAAAACTTAAAGAGAGCAATTGAAAAACCTAATGGGACATCACAAGAAACTGTAAAAGGAAAAATGACAAAGAAAGAAAAGAAAAGAAAAGAAAGAGAAGGGAAGGGAAGGGAAAGAAAAGAAAAGGAAGGAAGATAAAGAAAAGAAATAACCAAAGTTAGAAAAGAATGAAATAAAATAAGAAATACAAGAATCTGGGGGCTCCCTGGTGCTGTGCACGGAGGGCTAATTCAGCCAACCAGGCATCCAGCCAGCCTATCCCCTTCTGCAGGTGCCTGCCAGCTGGTCTTCCACCCGACGGGGGACCCCAGTGCCATGCACCGAGGACTGATCCAGCCAGCCAGCATGTCCCCTCACACTGCCTGCTGGTTGGCCTCACTCCCCCAGAGCTCCCCAGCATACACCAAGCACAGATTGAGTCTTGCGTTTGGCCCAGTGGTGCAAGAACTGCAAGAGGACAGTCAGTCGAGAGGGAATCACACTGGAGTGGCAATATCCTAAGGGGAAGAGCAACAGCTATAGTAGCGGGAACAATAAGGCTCACACCCCTGAGGATTTTTCAGGCAGATATGCCCTGTCCCTCTGGACAACCAGAGAAAGCTGGCATCATCTCCCATGGCAGCCACTGGTAGAATGGTTTAGGGATGGTCTTCCAATGGTGCAAATTCAGCATGCGGCAGAATCAGCAGAAAAACTCTGGTAACCTGAACAACCAGAGTAGATCAACTCCCCGAAGGAAGGATGGGGTAGATGTAATTGAAGATCCCTTCGATAAAAAGATGGATGAGATGTCAGAAATTGAGTTCAGAATCTGGATAGCAAATAAGATCAACAGAATGGAGGAAAGGAGGGAATTAGAATTTCAAATTATTCAAAAGCTCTCTCAAGAATTCAATGATTTCAAAGATAAAATGACCAAAGATTATGAAACACTGAGGCAAGAGGTTGCAGCCCTCAAAGATCTGAAAAATACGGTAGAATCCCTTGGTAACAGAATAGGCCAGGCAGAACAAAGGATCTCTGACACTGAAGACAAAGCGTTTGAACACACCCAAACACTCATAGATGAAGAGAAATGGAGAGCAAAAATGGATCACTCACTCAGATAGCTCTGGGATAATTCGAAGAAAAATAATATTCACCTTATAGGAATCCCTGAAGGCAACAAAGTTGCTTCACAAAACACAGAGGCTCTTCTGTATGAAATTATGAAAGAGAACTTTCCAGACATGCCAAGAGATCCTGAAATTCACATAGCAGACAGCTTCAGAACCCCAGTGCAACTCAACCCAAACAAGACGACATTCCCCAGGCACATCATAAATTTAACATGAAAGAGAAAATTCTGAAGGCAGCTAGACTCAAGAAAACCTTAACTTAGAAGGGGAGAATATTAGAATGACTGAAGATCTCTCTGCTGAAACTTTTCAGGCCAGAAGAGGGTGATCATCAACCTTCAATCTCCTCAAAAAAAAAAAAAAAAAAGATAATAACTTTCAACCCAGAATACTGTATCCAGCTAAGCTGAGCTTCATTTATGATGGAGAAATTAAATACTTTAATGACATTCACATGTTGAAGCAATTTGTCATAACTAAACCAGCCCTCAAGGACATTCTCAGACCTATCCTTCATAATGATCAGGGCAATCCTCCACCACATAAATAAACCCACCCAAAAAATTTTGATCAAATTCTAATCTCCACAGTGGCAAAAGGATTAAAGATGCCCACTGAACTTTCAAAAAACTCGATACCCAAAATTATACCAGGCTTATCAATACTCTTAATCAATGTGAATGGCTTAAATTGCTCTCTAAAGAGGCACATGCTGGCTGAGTGGATAAAAAAAACTCAGGCCAGATATCTGTTGCATACAAGAATCTCACCTTATTTTGAAAGACAAGCATAGACTCAGGGTGAAGGGATGGTCATCTATATTCCAGGCTAATGGAAAGCAGAAAAAAAGCAGGTGTTGCAATTTTATTCGCAGATAAGGATGACCACTTTATATTTTTTAAGGGCAATACTCAATACGATGAGATTTCAATTATCAATATTGACGCACCCAACCAGAATGCACCTCAATTTATAAGAGAGACTCTAACAGACTTGAGCAACTTGATTACTCCCAGCTCCATCATAGTCAGAGATTTTTTTTTTTTATTGAATGGTAACTATGTACATTAATGCACTTCTGGGGTACAGTGTAGGGTTTTCACATGAAATCTGAAATACTTCCAATAGTCAGAGATTTTAATACTCCTTTGGCAGTGCTGGATAGATCCTCCAACAATAAGCTTAGCAAAGAAATCTTGGATCTAAACCTAGCCATTCAGAATTTGGATTTAACGGACATCTATAGAACATTTCACCCTAATAAAACTGAGTACACATTTTACTCATCAGCCCATGGAACATACTCCAAAATAGACCACATTCTAGGTCACAAGTCTAACCTCAGCAAATTTAAAAGAATAGAAATTATCCCTTGCATCTTCTCAGACCACCATGGAATAAAAGTT